>SNQJ01S0065336.1:37178-53067 GCA_010110895.2 Picea sitchensis | reverse complement strand
TTATAATAAAAAGGTCCCTTTTTAATTTTCATATAAATTTAGATACTAATAGAGTTTTACTACGATTCAAAACTTTATAAATGATGAAGCACTACTCTTTAAAATTTTGTTTCAATTCCAAATAACCTAAATTATAAAAAAAAATTATAAAAGTCTCCAATAAATAGAGAAACTAACTTTTTAGATTATTGAATTCCAAATAAACCTAAATTATCCAAAAATTCTATAAAAGTTTCCAATAAATAGAGAAACTAACTTTTATATATTATTAAATTCCAAATATAAAAACAAAAAGTTATGACAAAATTAAAACTACTCTATTTAAATATACAATTTAATCAATATAATTTAAAAAATAAAATAATAAAATGGGATTAAAATTCATATAAAAAATACTAAAGCAAACATAATGGAATATGTATCAAAATATTCGATTTCCTTTGCGTTAACCTTGGCCACTATCTCCTTACATGGGTTTGTGTTGTCCAATGAGGCTGCTCAAAGGAAAAATTGGTCGTTTTCAAAGAGAACCAAATAGTCGGACCAAACACTTATCTCCAAAGAGAACCAAATGGTCAGACCGATGAATGTCCTTGGGTTTCCACTACGCACTAAGAATAATTTATCTAGTTACCCTTTACGTTACCAAGATTACCCTTCAAGTTACCAAGATTTGATAACACAAAAGTAATTATTAGCTTACATGGAGTAAGGCTACTACGTAAATGGTGTTGGTGGTTGATGGTGAAATTAAATGGCTATGGTTCATGTGCTCCTATGTGCAATAAAGAGATTTTGTAAACTATCATCTTGTTACTATGTGCAATACATATATGATGAAAAATTATATGTCTCAAAATGCTTGTACAGTAGCCTTATAATATTTATCATGGAAGCAGGATGTCCCAGATGTTCCAAAATGCTTATACAGTAGTCCCATAATATTTATTTTGCATAGATAAAATACTTGCATAGTAGCTCCATAATCTTTATTTAATATAAAATCATGGTTCATTGGAATTGACAAATGGTTTCCTCTTCTAATTTTATTGGGATCATGCTTCTATGTGCAATAAAGAGATTATGTAAACTCGGATCTTGCTCCTATGTGCAATAAAGAGATTTTGTAAACTGGGATCTTGCTCCTATGTGCGATACATATATGATGAAAAGTTATAAGACATACACTCCAAAAGCATAGATATCCTGGAAGCAGGATGTCCCAAAATGCTTGTACAATAGCCCCATAATACTTATTTTGCATAGATATCTTGGCAGCAAGATGTGCCAAAATACTTGCAGAGTAGTTCCATAATCTTTATTTAATATAAAATCAAAGGTCAAAGTGAATAATTTAAAAAACAAAATTTCTATTAAATTTTTCCACTTACCAACTTATCTTATCTTGAACTTATCTTATCTTGTGTAGAGGTAGGTTAAAGTTCTTACCATATTTTTACGACTGTTTAAATTCAAAAAAGAAACTACTTAACCTATTATGTTTAAAACAGATTTTTTAATTTACTTTGATTTTTAGGAAAATGCACAAGAAAAAGAAACTACTCAACATATTAGGTTTATATTTAGATTTTTTAATTTATTTTGATTTTTAGGAAAATGCACAACAATAGTTTAAACAGTATTCAAGTTTGAATTTCTATTTTGTTATTAACTAGCACAATTGTTAACTCGTGGCTGAGGATGCCGCTGATAACGGGTGCCCCCAATATTATACTGAAAATGCGTGCCCCTAATATAAAATGTTTGTGGTAATCCGTCTGTGGTAATATGAAACGTTTGATAAATGGAACGTGGTAATTACACATTCTCAAATTTTTTAATGTGATTAGGTAAATGTTAAAAAGTAAACATGTTAACCGATGCCTTGATAAATGCAAGTTATGAACAATAAATCTGATCCATTGATTTTGGAGGACGACTAAGAATATGCCAGCTTCTTCAATGCAGGGTTTAAGGTTAAATAAGGTTAAAAGATAATTAATTGTGTCCATTGTCAATAAATGTACGCCTGACAGTTAAGATTTATTCAGATTTTTTAATTTAAGTTAATTTTTTAGGAAAATGCACAACAATGATTTAAACATTAAATTTCAATTTTACTATAACAGTTAAAATTTTCAAATTACTGCTTTAGACCACCTCGCCCCTAATATAAATGATCACTCCATTGTTAATCATCTAAATGTTTTCAATGTCATATCTTTAAATTTATTATTGATTTTTATGATTTTAATATTTGCAAATATAAATATCTTTATATAAATACATCAATAGTTTTCCTATAAAAATAACATTTTTAATATTCTAATATTTGAAAAAAAAAAAAAAAAAGGAGTAGTGAATCTTTAATATTTGAAAAAATATGCATTAGAAAATATATTTATTGCATGGCTAAAAGATTGGAAAGTGTAAAGTTCATCAATAATCTACCGAACCAAACGATGAAATGCAGGTTTCAGTCGTTCTCTCCCCCATTCATCAACTATGGCTGCATGGCCTACGGAGTTGCAGATCTTGCTGGAGACAAATCTTAACCAAAATCCAAGAATGGAGAAACAATGTGTTTCTCCATCCTTAAATAATATAAATTATTATTACACTGTTTCAATATAATGATCCAAGGATGGAGAGGATGTAGAAACCTAAATCCTCGCGCCTGGTATAAAGATGAATTTAGAGAATGAATTTTTACTAGTGCCCAAAAATAAAGTGCAGAGGACGGAAATTTAGTTCCGGACCACACAATTTGTCCGAAAAGAATAAATAAGAATAAATACCATTGAAGAAAATGAATATTACTGTATCCAAAGACGGAATGGAATTGGATTTTTCTATCCGACAAAAGAAAAATTGAATAGAAATTAATCTACAAAATTGAATAGAAATTAATCTACTGGATTAACGGGATAAAAATTTAAAACAGAGAACTGATATTTTTCTACTGCATTGATAGGATGAAATTTTTGTAGCAACAGTCACCAGGTAATCTAATTTATAATCTATACAGAGGTTAAATAAATGCAAAGGAATTTACCTGGGTAACTATGAATCCAGAGGAGGAAGATGTCGATCCACATCCAACTGTTGTTGGTGTGTGTCTTTTAATAATAATAAAAAAAAAAAAAAAAAAAAAAATCCACCTCTCAATGCCACGCATAACCAGAGAGGGCTCTCTGCATACACAAAACCACACATGCACAGCGAGTATGCCACACACCACACCACCGGCACAGCGAGGAGGACGGGAATGGAAAAACAGAAGAGCACGTGAACGACTCAACAACTTAATGAAAAAACGAATAACAATGCTTCAACAGAATTAAGACAACTCAACGGTCATGTTCCTCTACACCGTTGGGTGATGGTGGTGGATGGATGGTTATGTTATGGATCACAATAAAGCATACATCCAATTGAACTTTCAGTTCAGAAACGGCCACTTCTTTAACGGTGTAGAGGAACAAAATAGAATTCAAATAACAAATTTTCAACAAAATCAAGACAACGCAACGGTCATGTTCCTTTACACGTTGGGTGATGGTGGTGGATGGATGGTTATGTTATGGATCACAATAAAGCATACTTCCAATTGAACTTTCAGTTCAGAAACGACTACTTCTTTAACGGTGTAGAGGAACAAAATAGAATTCAAATAACAAATTTTCAACAAAATCAAGACAACTCAACGGTCATGTTTCTCTACACCGTTGGGTGATGGTGGTGGATAGATGGTTATGTTATGGACCACAATAAAGCACATTCTGGTTTAAAATATTTCTACGTCCTCCAATCGAATGGAGGGCGTAGAAATATTTTAAACTTAGATACCGTTTAAAAAGCACCATCCGACCATGAAATAAATGGTTAAATATATTTTAAGAATTATATTATTATTTTCTTTTCTTCTTGACATATGTGTTTGAATGTGAAATTAATAGGTATCATGTACTTCAATGAAGGTTTTTTATTCATAATGTCACTAGAAAATGATTTTCGAACTACCTAATGTAAACATAAATGCCATGTTGCAATGTGAGTTATTAGTCCCTACCGTAGGTGTAGAGGGACTATAGCATAGCAATCGATAATGTGTTGATTATATATTAGTTTGTCCTTTGACCCGAAATATTTGCACAATACCTATTGTTGGAGCTATGGAATTAAAAGCATATAACATATATGTATTGCTCTGATTGGATAAGAGATTGGAGGTCTTATTGTTGGCTTCGCTATTCCCAATTTACTATATGGCAACATATCCAAAGTTTTTCTCGTAGAGAGTATTTTTTAATCATATATTTTTCCTCTACATTGGTTGAAGGTCGATTAATGCTAGCATTAATTCAAATGTTTGTATTAACATTTTCTGCTAGCCGAATATATCCGTAGGTTTTGATGTGTGCTAAGCATATTGAAATGTTCTGATATCCAAGCTTTGTAGTGATTGAGAATTCCAAAGTGTATAGCGTCTTTGCCGGATGTATATTTGTTGAAATGTATTGACACTTATTCCAAGATGCCTCAATAGGCCTGACAGCGTAAATGTTTACATGACGCGACGTCCTCCAACACCCTTGACAGCTTAAATGTTTGCATACCGCGAGGTCCTTAGACAGCCTGACAGTCTTAAATGTTTATGTAAATACGCTTTTCAGAGTACATTTTTCCTCAAAATTTTCTATACAATTACAGTGAATTTGCACATTCTTGTTTGTCCACCGCCAGTTCAATAACCATTGTATGTTTCATCCTTGTTCTTCCATTGAAGCTAGATACATTGTTTACTGGTTCGGTGAGTGCTTCTTCTTCGTTGGTTTCTTTGTTGCTGCTTGTTGTTGTTTTTCTCTCGATTCGACCTACGCTTCTGCATTTCATTGTTTCGGAGTAAGTTTGGATGCCATAGTTTCATTTTGTATTATTTTTTTGTTGTTCAGTGTTTGCAGTTTGCAAGTAGAATGTTTGCTTATTTGTAGTCTCATGTTCCTTGTATGTTTTCGGTTCCTTCTGTGCTTGGGGTGCAGTTTCATAATCGTTGGAGATACATATATATTGTTCATTGGCTCGGTGGTTCTTTCTGGTTTGTTGGTTCGTGGGTTGCTGGTTATGTTTGTTTGGCTGGGGTTTGCGCTTTGGGGCCCTGGGGGTGCAGTTCAGCTTGTTGGTGCTTTCTCGTTGGTTTGGTCCTTGATGTTTTCTTTTGTTTGATTCGGCCTTGCAGGGTTGGGGTGCAGCGGAAATTGTTGGAAATTTTATTTTTTCTTTTTTTTTGGATTGTTATTGTTTATTTGGGGTGCTTTACGGTGTTCAGCCCCCGCACCCACGAGTCGACATGCAGTTGTGTTACTTTCCATGTCTATCGAGACCTATATCTATTATTCTGTGAGATTTTGCTACTGCTCTAGTTTTTCCATGAAATAAAATAGTTGGATGCAAAATTGTGCGAGGATTGCATGTGAAGTTACAATATCCGTTCTTTTTTTGTTGGAATAAAACATATGTATGCAGGCTACATTTATCAACCATGTATGGTCAGATGTGCGGATATGACATTGCATGTTCTTTCTCCTCTACATAGACTAGTGTGTGCACGATACAATTTGTGTTGTGCTTGAGATATGATATGTGCAACAAAGATTCTGCAAGATTATATTTTCATGTCTGGAAGCATGTATGGGTAGTTTGCCACAAAAAACTGAGAATTTGTATCGTGGGCACAATAGTTTGTGTAGAGGATAAAGAACATGGTTAAAGGGAATATCTAGATAAATTTCCAGGGAAAACTAGAAATTGTTTAGTTGCGGCCATGCAATTGCGTGATATTTTGTGCCTTGTAATATATTTTGGGCAAGGAAAAAAATCTACACGCTTACAACCATGGATATAGAAGCACAAAGGTTCATGTTTCTTCCTTTCTAGACTGTTCGTTGAGTGAATTTTGTTGTATGTTTATATTTCTTGTTCTCCAATGAATACCAGCTTCCATTTATGTTCATTGAATTTTGTGTGTTCCCACATTGAAACAAACATAGTAGCTGGCGAAAAGGAGGGAGTCTTGACTGCAGGGGCTGAAGAGGATATAGAAAGGTGCATGCTTGTACTGTTGTTTCATATTGTGTTGTTTTGTATTTCATTTATGGTCTGTATATATGTTAAACTACTTGTGTCCCTTCCTATATGGTAAGTTATCTTGGTCACATGCGACATACTAAGCTATTTCATGTCCATTGTGTTTGTGCTACATTGTTGCATTTAAACAAACAGAGTGGTTGGACAGGACGAAGGACTCTTTGGCGGGTAAATAGGCATTTTTCTTTTTCTTTTAGATGTTTGTCTTCACACTAACTTGCCTTCATGTCCATTACATCTTCGACGTTGTTGCCTTGGAAAAAATAGGTTTCTTGGACAGGGAGATGACTCCTTCTGTGTAACAAAAGAGGATTCTATGGTACAATCTTCTAAAAGGTATACCAAGTGTGCTGGTAAATTAAATATACAAAACGGGTGGGGGTATATAATATTAGACTTGAAAACGATCACTTCGCAGTAATGGGCCTTTCTGCACTCCCTATTTCTACTTTTCCCATTATCTATTATCCCTTTTGTTTTGTAATTCATCTACCTAGTGTGCTTTCCAAAAATTCCTTCATACGTTGGTTGGCAGACTAACGGATTGACATATGTGGTCCTTCTCCTACCTTATTCCATAGTTACCCACTTTCTCGATTGTGGGTGCCAGGCTGACAGGTTGAATATTGCTCCCCTAGCTTCTGGGGGTCCGTGATATATAGATTGGCCATGGTGCCCCGCGCTCACGCCTTGTTTACTGTTAAACATTACTCCAGTTAAACAATTCAGATGCATACAGTTTTTCGGTTATTTTTTCGTTCCAATGGACATTATACAATGCATATGCTTGTTTAGTCCTGATTTTCATATGCACATGCTTGCATCAGAAAAGTTGGACTAGTGACACAACCATGAGCAGTCAATCATCCCAGACATCGACAGACCAACAAGGCCAAAGGTAAAGATGCATACGCTCTATTCTTACTATGTTTACTAAACAGATTTCCTGGGTTGTATATTCATCTATGGAATGGCGGATATGTTGAAGCCATCTACAATACATGGTTTGCAACTCGCAAGAGGTATCAACAAGTACAAGCAAGACATTGAACATGTTTCATGTTCTGCAGACTAAGAGGTGTGGTTGTGAAACTGTGGCTCCATAGTTCATCAAAAACTATGCGTGTACTTATATCACACTACCATTTACTTTAGTTTTCCTGTTCAAAAAATGTCATCAAGTCTAGAGTTGTAACATCCAAAGTATTGTCAATAGAGGCCTTGAACAGCTGCCAAAGTGGATAAGTGTTCGTCGGGGACATAATGGTTGTCTATAGCACCTACTTGGACAAGGAAAACAAAAGTAGATCCATTATGAGTGCTGACATGACAGACAAGGACGCCATGATGACAGTGACACTGACTATTCCTCCACAACTTATCCAAAAACATGTAGAAAAGATATTGTCACGTAATGGGATATCGATTACAAATTTTAATATATCGCCCAAAACAGTATATGACCATGGTGATTGCGATCGAATTATTTCGTTGAACGAAATAAGCATTGTGGAAAAAATTATCGTTGTTTGTTTAGAATATTGCTTCATCCCGGACTCGACTATAAACCAGCTTGCATAGAGCACTGATATTTACCCAATCAGAACAATTGAGGCTGTTGTCACACTAGCGAGAAAATTTGGCTCACAACACATTCTCCATATAAAGGATGGCGAGTCAGACAGCGACAAGGCAATGGTACCTCTTTTCATATTTAGTTTTTTCCTTTACTTTCACATCTGCATGTATGTCGGATAAGTTACACAAATATTGCATTGTTCCATGTTGCAGCTACAATTTTTCAATACGTATTCATATTTGTTTTCGTCAATAGAACAACAATTGCATAGAGGGTAGATTCCACTTATGTTGTTCAAAAATATAACAAAGAGAGGGATGCTAGAGAAAGGATCTTTCAGACAACCCAGGCAACATTTGTAACAGAGTTGCGAGCAGATATAGTAGAGGATCTGAAGAAACTAGCTAACTCTACAACTGTTGTGCGTATACATCCACAAAATCATCCTCACTTTGCTTATAGAAATAGCCTTCAACAAATTTTTGCGCCTGTTTAATTTAATTTATTTTTTTTAAAGGGGAGGGGGGGGTCAAGTTTTGTATTATATTCTTCAATGTATTAATCCATTTTCTCGCTTTCTCAGGTTGAAGGTCTTTTAGTTGCAGCCAATGTGTACTTGACCCCCTTTGAGCATGTATGTGCAAACTGCAATTCCGATGCTTCTGCCTCTGCTTTGATAAGTGATGATACGATTGATTGTCTGCGATGCAGTGAAAAATTTCCATATGTATATGGACATTGCGTCAATGTTGTTATCCAAACCATGGGCAACACAACCGTGCATTGTACAGTTAGGCAGCCTCTGCTACAAAATGTGCTTTCTGAGTTGGCAGAGTTGTCGTATGAAACATATCTACAGAAAAAGGAAAGTAGTGTGTACATGTTGCGGCAGCTTCGGATACAAAGCAAATTCATCTTAAATGAGGACAATGCAATTTTTCATATCAGCTGAAGAAGCGGAAAAAATAAAATATATGAAACTTTGGCAGGAAACGAAAATACCTCATGTGTCTATAATGTTTGTTCAACATCCAAATGAATGTTTGTTGGAATTGTTCCATATCTCTGTAATCCCCATATATTGCATGGCCCCAGTTATTTCCTACTGGGAACATATACCAGATGCAAGAGAAAACGAATGTGACGACGTCTTTTCTTTGTATATCAAATTGTTTGGTGCAAAGGTCGATGGGTTATGCTCTATGGAACCTTCTGGAAACTTACTTGCGGCATGTTTAAAGTATGGTTGGTTCTTGGTTATCTGTTTTGTTTGTCAATATGTATATTGTGGAACTCCAACTATTCTTTAGAGGACACGGAACAATATGATTGAATTTTTTAGCCAGTTGGCACGCAGATCCGCTTGATAATTTCTATGGCATTGTGACACAAATGTACTATGTGGCTTGCTTTAGTAGATTTCTTTGATCGATGAACTTGGTCAAATTATTGTTCTGAAATTATTTGAAATCAACGAATATATAGTGCGCGAAGTGCAACTGTCCTATTATACCAACAAGAGGCTCTTAAAATTCAAATTGGTCATTGTTTTGCCATTTTTTCTTATTTGATGAACTTGGTAAAATTAATATCCTGGAATAATTTGAATGAATGAATAATAGTTAATATTAATAATTTAGTATTTGAAAATAATGTTTTTAGATAAAGTTAGATAGGATGAGCATCCCTAAACATTTGCAATCTTGAACCCACCAAAATTTGGATCTTATTGTTTTCTTTTGTTTGATTCGGCCTTGTAGGGTTGGGGTGCAACGACGGTTGTTGGAGATTTTTATTATTATTATTATTATTATTATTATTTATTTGGGGCACTTTATGGTGTTCAGCCCCTGCACCCATGGGTCTACATGTAGTTTTGTTATTTTCCATGTCTGTCGAGGTCGATATCTGTTATTCTGTGAGATTTTGTTGTTGCTCCAGTCCTTCCATGAAAGAAAATAGTTGCATGAAAAATTGTTAGAGGATTGCATGTGAAGTTACAATATTGTTTGTTTCTAAAAGTACATGTTTACTATGTATTGCTCATTTCTCCGAAAACTTTTATATCATTCGCCTGACCAAATTGTACAAACTTCCTCATCTAATTAAATTCTGCAATATCAAAAATTAATATTAATAATTTAGTATTGAAAATAATGTTTTTAGATATGTTAGATAATTGATAGCGATTAGAATCTATAAACAATGGAATTTTTAAATAGTTTATCGGGGTCTATGAGTGCTATTTGTAAGCCACGGAACAATAAAACCTCAATTTTCAGCCCTCCAAGCCGCGAACCCGCCATCCAAAAAGTGCCTAAGTATGAAATAAGGAATTTGCATATGATGTATAAAATCTCATGTCCATACTTTATAAAAGTACATGTTTACTATGTGTTTCTCGCTTGTCGAAAAACTTTTATATCAGTCAGTCCACCAAAATGGACAAACTTCGTTGTCTACTTAAATTCTGCAATACCAATATGTAATATGAATAATTTAGTATTGAAATTAATGTTTTTAGATATGTTAGGTAGTTGATAGGCATTGCCATCCGTAAAAAATGGAAAATTTGAACCCTCTAGCCCTCGAGTCCATCTGTCAATCTGCATATCGCAAAATTTCGAGTGTTATTTGGAAGATACTGAACAATGAAAGTGCAATGTTCAACCAGCTAGGTCGAGAGCCCTCGATAAAAAAAAGTGGCTAAATATCGAATGAGGGATCCGCATATGCTCTATAAAATCTCTTTTCCATAGTTTCTAAAAGTACATGTTTACTATGCATTGCTCGATTGTCGGAAAACTTTTATATCAGTCACCCGATCAGATTGCAAAAACTTTCTCGTCTAATTAAATTCTACAATATCAAAATTTAATATTAATAATACAGTATTGAAAATTTTGTTTTTAGATATGTTAGATAGTTGATAGGGATTAGCATCTGTAAACAATGGAAAACTTGGACCCGTCAGCCCTTAAGTCCACTTGTCAATTTGTATATCGCGGAACTCCGAGTGCTATTTGGAGAACACAGAACAATGAAACTGCAATTTTGAGACTCAGGTCCATATAGAGGCTCTGCATATGCTCTATAAAATCGCATTTCCATACTTTATATAGAGACTCATGTCCACAAGTCCGCATGTTAATTTGTATATCACGAAAGTCTAGGTGTTATTTGTATATCTTCGCAAGTCCGGTTGATACTCAATTTTCAACCCGCCAGGCCGCGAACCCGCGATCCAAAAAGTGCCTGGAGTGCCTACCAATTTGTATATCGCAGAAGTCTAGATGTTATTTGTAGGACACCGAACAATAGATACTTATTTTTCAACCCACCAGGCCGTGAACCCGCGATCCAAAAAGTTCCCAAGTATGGAATGAGGGATCCACATATGTTCTAGAACAATACAAATGCAACGCTTAGCCAAGCAGCCCGTAGGTCCTGTCAATTTGTATATCTCATAAGTCTGGGTGTTATTTGTAGGACATGGAGCAATAGAGACTTATTTTTCAGCCCGCCAGGTCATGAACCCGCAATCAAAAAGTGCCTAAGTATGCAATGAGGGATCCGCATATTCTCTATAAAATATCATGTCCATACTTTATATAGAGACTCATCTCCGCAAGTCTGGTTGTCAATTTGTAAATCGAGGAACTGTAGGTGCTATTTGTAGGACACAAAACAATAGATATTCAATTTTCAACCCGCGGCCCAAAAAGTGCCTGGACCACCTATCAATTTGTATATCGCGGAAGTCTAGGTGTTATTTGTAGGACACCGAACAATAGATACTTAATTTTCAGGCCGTTAGGCCACGAACGCACGATCAAAAAAGTGCCCAAGTATGGAATGAGCAATCTGCATATGTTCTAGAAAAATACAAATGCGATGTTTAGCCAAGCAGCCTGTAGGTCCTCCTGTCAATTTGTATATCATGTAAGTCTGGGTGTTATTTGTAGGACACAGAACAATAGAGACTCTATTTTCATCCCACCAGGTCGCGAACCCACGATCAAAAAAGTGCCTAAGTATGGAATGAGGGATCCTCATATGCTTTATAAAATCTCATGTCCATACTTTATATAGAGACTCATCTGCGCAAGTCCAACTATCAATTTTTATATCGCGGAAGTGTAGGTTCTATTTGTAGGCCACAGAACAATAGATACTCACTTTTCAGCCCACCAGACCGCGAACCCGCGATCCAAAAAGTGCCTGGACCGCCTATCAATTTGTATATCACGAAAGTCTAGGTGTTATTTGTAGGACACCGAACAATAGATACTTAATTTTCAGCCTACCAGGCCGCAAACTCGCGATCCAAAAAGTGCCCAAGTATAGAATGAGGGATCTACATATTTTCTAGAACAATACAAATGCAATATTCAGCCAAGCAGCCCGTAGGTCCTCTTGTCAAATTGTATACCGCGAAAGTCTGGGTGTTATTTGTAGGACACGGAACAATAGAGACTCTATTTTCAGCCCGCCAAGCTGTGAACCCGCGATCAAAAAAGTGTCTATGTATGGAATGAGGGATCCGCATATGCTCTATAAAATCTCATGTCTATACTTTATATAGAGACTCATCTCTGCAAGTCCGACTGTCAATTTGTATATCGCGGAAGTGTAGGTGCTATTTGTAGGACACGAAACAATAGATACTCAATTTTCAGCCCGCCAGACCGCGAACCCGCGATCCAAAAAGTGCCCAAGTATGGAATGAGGGATTCGCATATGTTTTATGAAATCTCATGTCCATACTTTATAAAAGTACATGTTTACCATGTATTACCCATTTGTTGGAATATTTTTATATCACTCGCCCAACCATATTCTACAAACTTTCTCGTCTGATTAAATTCTGCAATATGGACCAACCAACTCGCAAGTCTTCCTGTCAATTTGTATATCGCGGAAGTGTAGGTGCTATTTGTAGGACACAGAACAATAGAGGCTCAATTTTCAGCCCACTAGTCCAAGAACCCGCAATCGAAAAAGTGCCTAAGTATGGAATGACATATCCGCATATGCTCTATAAAATATCATGTCCATACTTTATAAAAGTGCATGTTTACTATGTTTATTGATAATATGTTATAAATTATCAATATGTAATATTAATAATTTAGTATTGAAAATAATGTTTTTAGATATGTTAGATAGTTCATAGGGATTTCCATCCGTAAACAATGGAAATCTTGAACGCGCCAGCCCTCGATTCCATCTGTCAATCTGTCTATCGCGGAACTCTGAGTGCTATTTGGAGGACATGGAACAATGAAAGCGCAATGTTGATCCATCCAGTCCGCAGGTCCACTTCTCAATTTACAAATTCCATGACATACAAATTGACAGCCAATATCTGTCACTGAGATACAATATGACCATCAGCCCTTCACGTCTCCTGGGTATATCTTCTGTCGTTTTTCTTTTGTAAACCGCCCGACCGCTTTCCATACTTTGGCATTTCTTGGAATCAGTTTCCCCATCACCGCTGCCTTTGTGCTTGTTTCCAGATATGAAATAATTAATCTTTAATGCTAGTAGCCATCCTGTAGGAACCATTAAGATTGTCATTAATGTCCAGAAATCCAGAGAATATTTTTCATTACTATGAATTAAACTAAGATGTGTGCACAACTATGTTATCCTTTCCAAGTATTCATTTCAAAGGCGATGCAATCTTCTTTTTTTGTGCACCGACGGGTTGGTGCTTTTAATAAATTTCTAATTCTTAATCTCTTTTCGTCGTCACCGCCACCTTCGCACTTTTTTCTAATTGTGAAATTACTGAACTGTGATGGTGACAGCTCATTCCGCACAAACACTGGAAATTGTCATTGATCAGCGAAAGGCTCGAGGAGATATTCCATTGATATGCATTAAACCATAGTTTGGGGAGGCTTATATTATCCCTCCCCGATTTTCATTTCAAACATCGTCTCGAGCAAACGGAAATTCTTAATAACTTATGGCAGCAGTTTTCTCCACACATAGAAAACACATTGGGGCATAATGGCCAGACGTTCCACTATTCCAGGGCATATTGTTACTATTCATCTCCCTCCGCCCAGGAGCAAAAAAGGAAATGGTCCCTTGGTACACCGAGAGATATATTTCAAGCCAAAAAATTGCATCGCAACCCTGGCTGCTCAAAGAACCTGCCCAGTTGGATTCATGCCTGTCGCAGAAGTTGATGCCATGAATTATGAGCCGGAAGAAGATGATCTAATGGATGATGATATGGCAATGGATGATGGCAATGCAAACAATCTTCCCACTCCTGCACCCAAATTGAAATGAACCATAAAAATGGAGCTTCTCGGCTCGGTGATGGCGGTCATGAAAACACCAAAAGGAGTTTCATAAAAGAAACCAATGGTAAACGCAACAGCCACTTTGCAGCGCGAAAGTAGGAATTCCAAACTTCCAAATTAGTTTGTTCTGGGCGAAAGAGTTTCACTATAAAGAAATGATATGTTGATGCTCCCAGAGATATATTTCAAACCAAAAAATTATTGATTAACATCTTCGGGAATCAGGTCCAAAACTCTCATTGTTGCAAGGCATTTTCCTACTATTCATCTCCTTCTGCCCAGAATGGACTAATTTGGGCCTCTGGAATTTCACATGCAAGTTGTGCTACTGAATTGTTTTGGACTATGCAGAGGTAGTTCCAGCTAATGACTATTCCACTTGACCTGCAACCATTTACGTGTTGCATACTGCGGATACCGTGCCTGTGTTTGTCACGGATACCTTCAATGTTTTGGCCCAAAGAACTGGGTCCAATTTCTAAGGATAGATGTATAATACTCGATGTTTTTACTATTTTTTTAAATGGATTTTCTATTAAAAAAAAAAATCCTTCGACTCTTCGTTGCTACCTCTTTTTTAGGTTTAACTCATATTCTAACTTGCATGGTTTGGTGCTCTCGTACTTCTTCGATATTGTGTTTACTAATACCAATGTACAATGTTGTAGCAAAATCGTTATTCTTATTTCTAGACATGCACTTATTAAGTTTTAATGCTAACAACCCATTATGAAAGAAGTTTAATACTTGACTTAATATGTTGCACCCATGGAAGAAATGAACAATATAATTACACCCACACATTCCAATAAAATCTAATCTTCAACAAAGCATTTGTTGGCAATTAGTAGAATATGAAGTTTAGTAGTTAAGTTAATATGTTACAGTCATGGAAGAATGTATCAAGAACATAGTTACACACAGAGGTTGCAATAAAATCTAATCTTCAACAACGCATTTATTGACAATTAGTAGAACATCATGGTTTTGCAACAATGGGGATTCCTTGAAACCGATTCACGCTTACCAAAACTGCCTTCTGCCTTTCTATTTTCCCACTCTTTTATTCCCTCTAGTTTCTCTTCCTAGTTACTTAATCGTTTTTTTTCAAAAAATGCCTTGCTCCACAGCTTCGCAGATTCACGCCTTTCCAATGACCGCTTCCCCTTTCTTTAAATTGACCCTCTATTGTTCCTTGTCCCACAACTGGCACCCAAAGTTTCGCGATATACAAATTGACAGGCAAACTTGCGCAGTGGTCGAGTCAACTTTGCACTTCTACTTTTCTGTCACCTCCAAACAGCATTCGGAGCTCCGTGATATACAAATTGACAGATATACAAACTTGCAACCGTTCTTAGATCATACCCTCTTCAGTATTATGGTCCCCATTTTGAAGCTCGTATGTCCACTTTCCATACTTCACCATTTGTTCAAATTTCTTTGGCGGATTACCGGTTTGGCGAGTTGAAGAAATATTCAGTTCATAGTTGTCATTTCCTGTGCCCGTGCCCCTTTGATATTAGCAGTTGGAAATTATATACAATATCTTATTGCTACACATGCAATTAGCAATTTCTCTATTCCATACTTAGCCACTTTGCCAAAATTATGCAAATATACAAACCGACCACTGAACTGCCCCATCATGATCTCTTCCATTTTACACATTTTGCACTCAAAAATTCTGAAACATAAAATTTCATCGTGCAACACTCGGCTATCCTGACTATCCCCATAACCCTTTTTTGAATCCCTTCCGATCACTTTTCAGAGCTTGCCATTCTTTCCTTTCTCTTCATCGTCTCCGTCACCTTCGCACTTGTCTAGAATAAAAGAA
>SNQJ01S0065336.1:16124-37128 GCA_010110895.2 Picea sitchensis | reverse complement strand
TCATCAATAATCTACCGAACCAAACGATGAAATGCAGGTTTCAGTCGTTCTCTCCCCCATTCATCAACTATGGCTGCATGGCCTACGGAGTTGCAGATCTTGCTGGAGACAAATCTTAACCAAAATCCAAGAATGGAGAAACAGTGTGTTTCTCCATCCTTAAATAATATAAATTATTATTACACTGTTTCAATATAATGATCCAAGGATGGAGAGGATGTAGAAACCTAAATCCTCGCGCCTGGTATAAAGATGAATTTAGAGAATGAAATTTTATTAGTGCCCAAAAACAAAATGCAGAGGACGGAAATTTAGTTCCGGACCACACAATTTGTCTGAAAAGAATAAATAAGAATAAATACCATTGAAAAGAGTAAATACCATTGAAGAAAATGAATATTACTGTATCCAAAGACGGAATGGAATTGGATTTTTCTATCGGACAAAAGAAAAATTGAATAGAAATTAATCTACTGGATTAACTGGATAAAAATTTAAAACAGAGAACTGATATTTTTCTACTGCATTGATAGGATGAAATTTCCGTAGCAACAGTCACCAGGTAATCTAATTTATAATCTATACAGAGGTTAAATAAATGCAAAGGAATTTACCTGGGTAACTATGAATCCAGAGGAGGAAGATGTCGATCCACATCCAACTGTTGTTTGTGTGTGTCTTCTAATAATAAAAAAATCCACCTCTCAATGCCACGCAGAACCACAGAGGGCTCTCTGCATACACAAAACCACACATGCACAGCGAGTATGCCACACACCACACCACCGGCACAGCGAGGAGGACGGGAATGGAAAAACAGAAGAGGACGTGAACAACTGAACAACTTAATGAAAAAACGAATAACAATGCTTCAACAGAATTAAGACAACTCAACGGTCATGTTCCTCTACACCATTGGGTGATGGTGGTGGATAGATGGTTATGTTATGGACCACAATAAAGCACACTCTGGTTGAACTCTCTATTCAGAAACGACCACAAAATATTCCAATCGAATGGAGGGCGTAGAAATATTTTAAACTTAGATACCGTTTAAAAAGCACCATCCAACTGTAACGGCCACTAAAATAAATGGTTAAATATATTTTAAGAATTAGATCATTATTTTCCTTGACATATGTGTCCGAATGTGAAATTAATAGGTATCACGTATTTCAATGAAGGTTTTTTATTCATAATGTCGTTAGAAAATGATTTTCGAACTACCTAATGTAAACATAAATGTCAAGTTGCAATAAGTTGCAATGTGAGTTATTAGTCCCTTAGGTGTAGAGGGACTATAGCATAGTAATCGATAATGCATTGACTACATATTAGTTTGTCCTTTGATCCGAAATATTTGCACAATCCTTATTGTTGGAGCTATGAAATTAAAAGCATATAACATATCGATAATGCATTGACTACATATTAGTTTGTCCTTTGACCCGAAATATTTGCACAATCCCTATTGTTGGAGCTATGAAATTAAAAGCATATAACATATATGTACTGCTCTAATTGGATAAGAGATTGGAGGTCTTATTGTTGGTTTTGCTATTCTCAATGTACTATATGGCAACATATCCAAAGTTTTTCTCATAGACAATATTTTTTAATCATATATTTTTCCTCTATATTGGTTGAAGGTCGATTAATGCTAGCATTAATTTGAATGTTTGTATTAGCATTTTCTGCTAGCCAAATATATCTGTAGGTTTTGATGTGTACTAAGCATATTGAAATGTTTTGATATCCAAGTTTTGTAGTGATTGAGAATTCCAAAGTGTATAGCGTCTTTGGCGGATGTATATTTGTTGAAATGTATTGACACTTATTCTGAGATGCCTCAATAGGCCTGACAACGTAAATGTTTACATGACACGACGTCCTCCAACACCCCTGATAGCTTAAATGTTTGCATACCGCGAGGTCCTTAGACAACCTAACAGTCTTAAATGTTTATGTAAATATGCTTCTCGGAGTACATTTTTCCTCGAAATTTTCTATACAGTTACAGTGAATTTGCACAGTCTTGTTTGTCCACCGCCAGTTCAATAGCCATTGTATGTTTCATCCTTGTTC
This sequence comes from Picea sitchensis, assembly GCA_010110895.2. NCBI lineage: Eukaryota > Viridiplantae > Streptophyta > Pinopsida > Pinales > Pinaceae > Picea > Picea sitchensis. Next base: position 35,043 of record SNQJ01S0065336.1, on the reverse strand, counting down.
TTCCATTGAAGCTAGATACATTGTTTACTGGTTCGGTGAGTGCTTCTTCTTCGTTGGTTTCTCGGTTGTTGCTTGTTGTTGTTTTGCTCGCGATTCGACCTGTGCTTCTACATTTCATTGTTTCGGAGTAAGTTTGGATGCCATAGTTTCATTCTGTATTCTTTTTTTGTTGTCAGTGTTTGTAGTTTGCAAGTAGAATGTTTGCTTATTTGTAGTCTCATGTTCCTTGTATGTTTTCAGTTCCTTCTGTTCTTGGGGTGCAGTTTCGTAATCATTGGAGATACATATATATTGTTCACTGGCTCAGTGGTTCTTTCTGGTTTGTTGGTTCGTGGGTTGTTGGTTCTGTTTGTTTGGTTGGGGTTTGCTCTTTGGGGTCCTAGGGGTGCAATTCAGCTTGTTGGTGCTTTCTCGTTGGTTTGGTCCTTGATGTTTTTTTTTTTTTGATTCGGCCTTGCAGGTTTGGGGTGCAGTGGCGGTTGTTGGAAATTTTATTTTTATTTTTCTTTTTGGATTGTTATTGTTTATTTGGGGTGCTTTACAGTGTTCAGCCCCTGCACCCACGAGTCGACATGTAGTTGTGTTACTTTCCATGTCTATTGAGACCTATATCTGTTATTATGTGAGATTTTGTTGCTGCTCCAGCCCTGCCATGAAATAAAATAGTTGGATGCAAATTTGTGAGAGGATTGCATGTGAAGTTACAATATCCGTTGTTTTTTTGTTGGAATAAAGCATATGTATGCAGGCTACATTTATAAACCATGTATGTTCAGATGTGCAAATATGACATTGCATGTTCTTTCTCCTCTACATAGACTGGTGTGTGCATGATACAATTTGTGTTGTGATTGAGATATGATATGTGCAACAAAGATTCTGCAAGATTATATTTTCATGTATGAAAGCATGTCTGGGTAGTTTGCCACGGAAAACTGAGAATTTGTATCGTGGGCACAACAGTCTATGTAGAGGATAAAGAACATGGTTAAAGGGCATATCTGGATAAATTGCCAAGGAAAACTAGAAATCGTTTAGTTGTGGCCATGCAATTGCGTGATATTTTGTGCCTTGTAATATATTTTGGGCAAGGAAAAAAATCTACATGCTTACAACCATGGATAGAGAAGAACAAAGGTTCATGTTTATGCTTTTCTAGACTATTCGTTGAGTGAATTTTGTTGTATGTACATATTTCTTGTTCTCCAATGAATACCAGCTTCCATTGATGTTCATTGAATTTTGTGCGTTCCCACATTGAAACAAATAGAGTAACTGGCGAAAAGGAGGGAGTCTGGACTGCAACGGCTGAAGAGGATATAGAAAGGTGCATGCTTGTACTGTTGCTTCATATTGCGTTGTTTTGTATTTCATTTATGATCTGTATATATGTTAAACTACTTGTGTCCCTTCCTATATGGTAAGTTATCTTGGTTACATGTGGCATACTAAGCTAGTTCATGTCCATTGTGTTTGTGCTACATTGTTGCATTTAAACAAACATAATGGTTGGACAGGACGAAGGACTCTTTGGCGGGTAAATAGACATGTTTCTTTTTCTTTTAGATGTTTGTCTTCACACTAACTTGCCTTCATGTCCATTGCATCTTCGACGTTGTTGCCTTGGAAAAAACAGGTTTCTTGGACAAGGAGATGACTTCTTCTGTGCAACAGAAGAGGATTCTGTGGTACAATCTTCTAAAAGGTATACCAAGTGTGCTAGTAAATTAAATATACAAAACGGGTGGGGGTATATAATATTAGACTTGAAAACAATCACTTCGTAGTAATGGGCCTTTCTGCGCTCCCTATTTCTACTTTTCCCATTATCTATTATCCCTTTTGTTTTGTAATTCATCTACCTAGTGTGCTTTCTGAAAATTCCTTCATACGTTGGTTGGCAGACTAACGGATTGACATATGTGGTCCTTCTCCTACCTTATTCCATAGTTACCCACTTTCTCGATTGTGGGTGCCAGGCTGACAGGTTGAAGATTACTCACCTGGCTTCTGGGGGTCCGCGATATATAGATTGGCCATGGTGCCCCGCGCTCACGCCTTGTTTACTATTAAACATTACTCCAGTTAAAAAATTCAGATACATACAGTTTTTTGGTTATTTTTTCTTTCCGATGGATAATCTACAATGCATATGCTTGTTTAGTCCTAATGTTCATCTGCACATGCTTGCATCAGAAAAAGTTGGACTAGTGACACGGCCATGAGCAGTCAGTCATCCCAGACATCGACAGACCGACAAGGCCAAAGGTAAAGATGCATATGCTCTGCTCTTACTATGTTTACTAAACAAATTTCATGGGTTGTATATTCATCTATGGCATGGCGGATATGTTGATGCCATCTACAATACATGGTTTGCAGCTCGCAAGAGGTATCAACAAGTACAAGCGAGACGTTGAATGTGTTGCATGTTCTGCAGACTAAGAGGTGTGGTTGCGAAACTGTGGCTCCATAGTTCATCAAAAACTATGTGTGTACTTATATCACACTGCCATTTACTTTAGTTTTCCTGTTCAAAAAATGTCATCAGGTCTAGAGTTGTAACATCCAAAGTATTGTCAATAGAGGCCTTGAATAGCTACCAAAGTGGACAAGTGTTCGTCGGGGACATAATGGTTGTCTATAGCACCTACTTGGACAAGGAAAAAAAAAGTAGATCCATTATGCGTGCTGACATGACAGACAAGGATGCCATGATGATAGTGACACTGACTGTTCCTCCACAACTTATCCAAAAACATGTAGAAAAGATATTGTCGCGTAATGGGATATCGATTACAAATTTTAATATATTTCCCAAAACAGTATATGACCATGGTGATTGCGATCGAATTATTTCGCTGAACGAAATAAGCATTGTGGAAAAAATTATCGTTGTTTGTTCAGAATATTGCTTCGTCCCAGACTCGACTATAAACCAGCTTGCACAGAGCACTGATATTTACCCAATCAGAACAATTGGGGTTGTTGTCACATTGGCGAGAAAATTTGGTTCACAACACATTCTCCATATAAAGGATGGCGAGTCAGATAGCGGCAAGGCAATGGTACCTCTTTTCATATTTAGTTTTGTCCTTTACTTTCGCATCTGCATGTATGTTGGATAAGTTACACAAATATTGCACTGTTCCATGTTGCAGCTACAATTGTTCGATACATATTCATATTTGTTTTCGTCAATAGAACAACAATTGCATAGAGGGCAGATTCCACTTATGTTGTTCAAAAATATAATAAAGAAGAGGGATGCTAGAGAAAGGATCTTTCGGACAACCCAGGCAACATTTGTAACAGAGTTGCGAGAAGATATAGTAGAGGATCTGAAGAAACTAGCTAACTCTACAACTGTTGTGCGTATACATCCACAAAATTGTCCTCACTTTGCTTATAGAAATAGCCTTCAACAAATTTTTGCGCCTGTTTAATTTAATTTTTTCTTTTAAAGGGGAGGGGGGGGTGAAATTTTGTATTATATTCTTCAATGTATTAATCCATTTTCTCGCTTTCCCAGGTTGAAGGTCTTTTAGTTGCAGCCAATGTGTACTCGACCCCCTTTGAGCATGTATGTGCAAACTGCAATTTCGCTGCTTCTACCTCCACGTTGATAAGTGATGATACGATTGATTATCTGCGATGCAGTGAAAAATTTCCATATATATATGGACATTGTGTCATTGTTGTTATCCGAACCGTGGGAAACACAACCGTGCATTGTACAGTTAGGTAGCCTCTGCTACAAAATGTGCTTCCTGAGTTGGAAAAGTTGTCGTATGAAACATATCTATAGAAAAAGGAAAGCAGTGTGTACATGTTGCGGTAGCTTCAGATACAGAGCAAATTCATCTTAAATGAGGACAATGCAATTTTTCATATCAGCTGAAGAAGCGGAAAAAATAAAATATATGAAACTTTGGCAGGAAACGAAAATACCTCATGTGTCTCTGTAATATTTGTTCAACATCCAGATGAATGTTCGTTGGACTTGTTCCATATCTCTGTAATCCCCATATATTGCATGGCCCCAGTTATTTCCTACTGGGAACATATACCAGATGCAACAGAAAATGAATGTGACGACGTCTTTTCTTTGTATATCAAATTGTTTGGTGAAAAGGTCGATGGGTTATGCTCTATGGAACCTTCTGGAAACTTACTTGCGACCTGTTTAAAGTATGGTTGGTTCTTGGTTATCTGCTTTGTCTGTCAATATGTATACCATGGAACTCCAACTATTCTTTAGAGGACACGAAACAATATGATTGAATTTTTTAGCCAGATGGCACGCAGATCCGCGTGATAATTTCTATGGCATTGTGACACAAATGTACTATGTGGCCTGCGTTAGTAGATTTCTTTGATCGATGAACTTGGTCAAATTATCGTTCTGAAATTATTTGAAATCAATGAATATATAGTGTCTGAAGTGCAACTGTCCTATTATACCAACAAGAGGCTCTTAAAATTCAAATTGGTCGTTTTTTTTCCATTTTTTCTTATTCGATGAACTTGGTAAAATTAATATCCTAGAATAATTTGAATGAACGAATAATAGTTAATATTAATAATTTAGTATTTGAAAATAATGTTTTTAGATAAATTTAGATAGGATGACCATCCCTAAACATTTGCAATCTTGAACCCACTAAAATGTTGTCCTTGTTGTTTTCTTTTGTTTGATTCGGCCTCGCAGGGTTGGGGTGTAGCGACGGTTGTTGGAGATTTTTATTTTTATTATTATTGTTTATTTGGGGCACTTTACGGTGTTCAGCCCCTGCACCCATGGGTCTACATGTAGTTGTGTTATTTTCCATGTCTGTCGAGGCCGATATCTGTTATTTTGTGAGATTTTGCTACTGCTCCAGTCCTTCCATGAAAGAAAATAGTTGCATGCAAAATTGTTAGAGGATTGCATGTGAAGTTACAATATTGTTTGTTTCTAAAAGTACATGTTTACTATGTATTGCTCATTTCTCCGAAAACGTTTATATCAGTCTCCTGACCAAATTGTACAAACTTCCTTGTCTAATTAAATTCTGCAATATCAAAAATTAATATTAATAATTTAGTATTGAAAATAATTTTTTTAGATATGTTAGATAATTGATAGCGATTAGCATCTGTAAACAATGGAATTTTTAAATAGTTTATCGGGGCCTCTAGGTGCTATTTGTAAGCCATGGAACAATAAAACCTCAATTTTCAGCCCGCCAAGCCGTGAACCCGCCATCCAAAAAGTGCCTAAGTATGAAATAAGGAATCTGCATATGATGTATAAAATCTCATGTCCATACTTTATAAAAGTACATGTTTACTATGTATTTCTCGTTTGTCGGAAAAATTTTATATCAGTTAGTCCACCAAAATGGACAAACTTCGTTGTCTACTTAAATTCTGCAATACCAATATGTAATATTAATAATTTAGTATTGAAATTAATGTTTTTAGATATGTTAGGTAGTTGATAGGCATTGTCATCCGTAAAAAATGGCAAATTTGAACCCTCCAGCCCTCGAGTCCATCTGTCAATCTACATATCGCATAATTTTGAGTGTTATTTGGAAGATACTGAACAATGAAAGTGCAATGTTCAACCAACCAGGTCGAGAGCCCCCGATAAAAAAAAGTGGCTAAATATCGAATGAGGGATCCGCATATGCTCTATAAAATCTATTTTCCATAGTTTCTAAAAGTACGTGTTTACTATGCATTGCTCGATTGTCGGAAAACTTTTATATCAGTCACCCAACCAGATTGCAAAAACTTTCTCGTCTAATTAAATTCTACAATATCAAAATTTAATATTAATAATACAGTATTGAAAATTTTGTTTTTAGATATGTTAGATAGTTGATAGGGATTAGCATCTGTAAACAATGGCAAACTTGAACCCGCCAGCCCTTAAGTCCATCTATCAATTTGTATATCGCGGAACTCCGAGTGCTATTTGGAGAACACGGAACAATGAAACTGCAATGTTGAGACTCATGTCCATATAGAGGCTCTGCATATGCTCTATAAAATCTCATGTCCATACTTTATATAGAGACTCATGTCCACAAGTCCGCATGTTAATTTGCATATCACGGAACTCTAGGTGCTATTTGTATATCTTCGCAAGTCCGGTTGATACTCAATTTTCATCCCACCAGGCCACAAACCTACGATCCAAAAAGTGCCTGGAGCGCCTACCAATTTGTATATCGCAGAAGTCTAGATGTTATTTGTAGGACACCGAACAATAGATACATATTTTTCAGCCCGCCATGCCATGAACCCGCGATCCAAAAAGTGCCAAGTATGGAATGAGGGAACCACATATGTTCTAGAACAACACAAATGCAACGTTCAACCAAGTAGCCCGTAGGTCCTGTCAATTTGTATATCTCAGAATTCTGGGTGTTATTTGTAGGACATGGAACAATAGAGACTCTATTTTCAGCCCACCAGGCCGTGAACCCCCGATCAAAAAGTGCCTAAGTATGGAATGAGGGATCCGCATATGCTCTATAAAATATCATGTCCATACTTTATATAGAGACTCATCTCCGCAAGTCTGGTTGTCAATTTGTAAATCACGGAACTGTATGTGATATTTGTAGGACACGAAACAATAGATACTCAATTTTCAGCCCGCGGCCCAAAAAGTGCTTGGACCACCTTTCAATTTGTATATCGCGGAAGTCTAGGTGTTATTTGTAGGACACTGAACAATAGATACTTAATTTTCAGCCCATTAGGCCACGAATGCATGATCCAAAAAGTGCCCAAGTATGGAATGAGCGATCTGCATATGTTCTAGAAAAATACAAATGCAATGTTCAGCCAAGTAGCCTGTAGGTCCTCCTATCAATTTGTATATCGCGGAAGTCTGGGTGTTATTTGTAGGACACAAAACAATAGAGACTCTATTTTCAGCCCACCAGGCCGCGAACCCACGATCAAAAAAGTTCCTAAGTATGGAATGAGGGATCCTCATATGCTCTATAAAATCTCATGTCCATACTTTATATAGAGACTCATCTGCGCAAGTCCGACTGTCAATTTTTATATCGTGGAAGTGTAGGTTCTATTTGTAGGCCACATAATAATAGATACTCAATTTTCAGCCCACCAGGCCGCGAACTCGTGATCCAAAAAGTGTTTGGACCGCCTATCAATTTGTATATCACGAAATACTAGGTGTTATTTGTAGGACACCGAACAATAGATACTTAATTTTCAGCCCGCCGGGCCACGAACCCGCGATCCAAAAAGTGCCCAAGTATAGAATGAGGGATCTGCATATGTTCTAGAACAATACAAATGCAATATTCAGCCAAGCCGCCCATAGGTCCTCTTGTCAAATTGTATACCGCGGAAGTCTGGGTGTTATTTGTAGGACACGAAACAATAGAGACTCTATTTTTAGCTTGCCAAGCTGTGAACCCGCAATCAAAAAAGTGTCTATGTATGGAATGAGGGATCCGCATATGCTCTATAAAATCTCATGTCCATACTTTATATAAAGACTCATCTCCACAAGTTTGCCTATCAATTTGTATATCGCAGAAGTGTAGGTGCTATTTGTAGGACACGAAACAATAGATACTCAATTTTCAGCCCGCCAAGCCGCGAACCCACGATCCAAAAAGTGCCCAAGTATGGAATGAGGGATTCACATATGTTTTATGAAATCTCATGTCCATAATTTATAAAAGTACATGTTTACCATGTATTACCCATTTGTCAGAATACTTTTATATCACTCGCCCAACCATATTGTACAAACTTTCTCGTCTGATTAAATTCTGCAATATGGACCAATCAACTCGGAAGTCTGCCTGTCAATTTGTATATCGCGGAAGTGTAGGTGCTATTTGTAGGACACAAAACAATAGAGGCTCAATTTTCATCCCACTAGTCCAAGAACCTGCAATCGAAAAAGTGCCTAAGTATGGAATGACATATCCGCATATGCTCTATAAAATATCATGTCCATACTTTATAAAAGTGCATGTTTACTATGTTTATTGATAATATGTTATAAATTATCAATATGTAATATTAATAATTTAGTATTGAAAATAATGTTTTTAGATATGTTAGATAGTTCATAGGGATTTCCATCCGTAAACAATGGAAATCTTGAACGCGCCAGCCCTCGATTCCATCTATCAATCTGTCTATTGCGGAAATCCAAGTGTTATTTGGAGGACACGGAACAATGAAAGCGCAATGTTGAGCCATCCAGTCCGCAGGTCCACTTCTCAATTTACAAATTCCGTGACATACAAATTGACGGCCGATATATGTCACTGAGATAAAATATGACCATCGGCCCTTCACGTCTCCTGGGTATATCTTCTGTCGTTTTTATTTTGTAAACCACCCGACCGCTTTCCATACTTTGGCATTTCTTGGAATCGGTTTCCCCATCACTGCTGCCTTTGTGCTTGTTTCCATATATGCAATAATTAAGCTTTAATGCTAGTAGCCATCCTGCAGGAACCGTTAAGATTATCATTAATGTCCGAAAATCAGGAGAATATTTGTCATTACTATGAATTAAACTAAGATTTGTGCACAACTATGTTATCCTTTCCAAGTATTCATTTCAAAGGCGATGCAATCTTCTTTTTTTGTGCGCTGACAAGTTGGTGCTTTTAATAAATTTCTAATTCTTAATCTCTTTTCGTCGTCATCGCCACCTTCGCACTTTTTTCTAATTGTGCAATTACTGAACTGTGATGGTGACAACTCATTCCACACAAACACTAGAAATTTTCATTGATCAGCGAAAGGCTCGAGGAGATATTCCATTGATACACATTACACCATAGTTTGGGGAGGGTTATATTATCCCTCCCCGATTTTCATTTCAAATATCGTCTCGAGCAAATGGAAATTCTTAATAACTTCTGGCAGCAGTTTTCTCCACACACAGAAAACACATTGGGGCATAATGGCCAGATGTTCCACTATTCCAGGGCATATTGTTACTATTCATCTCCCTCCGCCCAGGAGCAAAAAAGGAAATGGTCCCTTGGTACACCGAGAGATATATTTCAAGCCAAAAAATTACATCGCAACCCTAGTTGCTCAGAGACCCTGCCCAGTTGGATTCATGCCTGTCGCAGAAGTTGATGCCATGAATTCTGAGTCGGAAGAAGATGATTTAATGGATGATGATACGACAATGGATGATGGAAATGCAAAGAATATTCCCACTCCTACGCCCAAATTGAAATGAACCATAACAAATGGAGCTTCTCGGCTCGGTGATGATGGTCATGAAAACACCAAAAGGAGTTTCATAAAATAAACCAATGGTAAATGCAACAACCACTTTGCAGCGCGAAAGTAGGAATTCCAAACTTCCAAATTAGTATGTTTTGGGCGGAAGAGTTTCACTATAAAGAAATGATATGTTGATGCTCCCAGAGATATATTTCAAACCAAAAAATTATTGATTAACATCTTCGGGAATCAGGTCCAAAACTCTCGTTGCTGCAAGGCATTTTCCTACTAGTCATCTCCTTCTGCCCAGAATGGACTAATTTGGGCCTCTGGAATTGCACATGCAAGTTGTGCTACTGAATTGTTTTGGACTATGCAGAGGCGGTTTCAGCTAACGACTATTCCACTTGACCTGCAACCATTTACGTGTTGCATACTGCGGATACCGTGCCTGTGTTTGTCGCAGATACCTTCAATGTTTTGTCCTGAAGAACTGGGTCCAATTTCTAAGGATAGATGTACAATACTCGATATTTTTATTATTTTTTAAATGGATTTGCTATTAAAAAAAAAAATACTTCGACTCTTCATTGCTACCTCTTTTTTGGGTTTAACACATATTCTAACTTGCGTGGTTCGGTGCTCTCGTACTTCTTCGATATTGTGTTTACTAATACCAATGTACAATGTTGCAGCAAAATCATTATTCTTGTTTCTAAACATGCACTTATTAAGTTTTAATGCTAACAACCCATTATGCAAGAAGTTTAATACTTGACTTAATATGTTGCACCCATGGAAGAAATGAACAATATAGTTACACCCACATGTTCCAATAAAATCTAATCTTCAACAAAGAATTTGTTGGAAATTAGTAGAATATGAAGTTTAGTAGTTAAGTTAATATGTTACAGTCATGGAAGAATGTATCAAGAACATAGTTACACACAGAGGTTGCAATAAAATCTAATCTTCAACAACGCATGTATTGACAATTAGTAGAACATCATGGTTTTGCAACAATGGGGAATCCTTGAAACCGATTCACGCTTAGCAAAACTGCCTTCCGCCTTTCTATTTTCCCACTCTTTTATTCCCTCTAGTTTCTCTTCCTAGTTACTTAATCGTTTTTTTTCAAAAACTGCCTTGCTCCGCAGCTTCGCGGATTCACGCCTTTCCAATGACCGCTTCCCCTTTCTTTAAATTGACCCTCTATTGTTCCCTGTCCCACAACTGGCACCCAGAGTTTCGCGATATACAAATTGACAGGCGAACTTTCACGGTGGTCGAGTCAACTTTGCACTTCTACTTTTTTGTCACCTCCAAACAACATTCAGAGCTCCGCGATATACAAATTGACAGATATACAAACTTGAAACCGTTCTTAGATCATACCCTCTTTAGTATTACGGTCCCCATTTTGAAGCTCCTATGTCTGCTTTCCATACTTCACCATTTGTTCAAATTTCTTTGGCGGATTTTCGGTTTGGCGAGTTGAAGAAATATTCAGTTCGTAGTCGTCATTTCCTGTGACCGCGCCCCTTTGATATTAGCAGTTGGAAATTATATACAATATCTTATTTCTACACATGCAATTAGCAATTTCCCTATTCCATACTTAGCCACTTTGCCGGAATTACATAAATATACAAACTGACCGATGAACTACCCCATCATGATCTCTTCCGTTTTACACATTTTGCACTCAAAAATTCTGAAACATAAAATTTCATCGTGCAACACTCGGTTATCATGACTATCCCCATAACCCTTTTTTGAATCCCTTCCGATCGCTTTTCAGAGCTTGCCATTCTTTCCTTTCTCTTCGTCGTCTCCGTCACCTTCGCACTTGTCTAGAATAAAAGAAAATAAAAAGTTATATATATATATATATATATATCTATATATCTTGTTTCTAAATTTGGAATTATTGGCATTTAATTACAACAGGTCATCACGCATGCAATTATCAATTTCCCTATTCCATACTTAGCCACTTTGACAGAATTCCGCAAATATACAAACCGACTGCTGAACTGCCCCATCATGATCTCTTTCTTTTACACATTTTGCACTCAAAATTTCCGAAACATAAAATTTCATCATGCAACACTCGGTTATCCTGACTATCCCCATAACCCTTTTTTGAATCCCGCCCGATCACTTTTCAGAGATTTCCATTCTTTCCTTGCTCTCTGCCATCTCCGTCACCTTCGCACTTGTCTGTAATAAAAGAAAAAAAGAAAAAAAGAAAAAAAAAATATATATATATACATATCTTGTTTCTAAATATGGAATTATTGGCATTTAATTCTAACAGGTCATCATTCATAAACCGTATAGATTGTCATTGATGGGCGAAAGGCTCGAGGACATCTCGTATTGATGTGCATTAAACCAAAATTTGTAGGGAAATTATATTATTCCTTCCGACTTTTCATTTCAAAATCATGAAATCCCGTTCACACGGCGTGGCCTTCGCACATTCACGAAACCTCCATTCCTTAATTGCTCTTCACCGTACCCGCCACCTTTGCATTTCTAAATATGCAATAAATAAACTTTGTTGCTAACAGTTCATCATGCACCACCAATACAGATTGGCATTAATCAGCGAAAGGCTCGAGGAGCTTTCCCATTCATAAGCATTTAACCAATATTTAGCGAAAAGTTACATTATCGACTCTAATTGTTCATTTAAACCATCATTTGTAGCAAAGCAACCTTCTCATAAACCTATGGCATTAGCTCGACAACAGTTCTATGGAGATACAGTGAATATCTCCATGCGCAAGGACTGGAACTTCCTCTGGTCCAAGGCATTTTCTTATTACCCAACCTCTGCCGCAGAGAACCAAGTAATTTGGACCTCCGGGATTGCCCATGCAAGCTGCGTCCCTGAGGTTTTTGACTGTAAGGACCTGGTCTCTTGGTGCATCAATAAATATATTGCAGAGAAAAGAATTATTCCACTGCAAGACCACTCTTTTGTTTCTTCGTCACCTCAGGTCTTCCGCTAGATGCTGAAATTGTCGGAGCCAACATTGACATTCAAAGGAGAGGATTGCAAATAGTTCCTAGCAAAGCATAATAACGGATTGGACCTCTTGCCCCTTTTTTTGAAAAACCCGAATCTAGTTCCTAAAGATATTACAAGCATCCAGGTTAGTTCATTTAGAAATCCATTTCGTGAAATTTCCTGGTTGTTTACAAGAATAACGGGACAGGAGTCCACAGGTACTGTTTCCCGCATGGCTCTTTATATTTTGTATTTCACAGTCAACGAACAAGCCATTTTTTATTGGGTCAGGTTAATTTCCTATGAAATCTCTTCCCAATTGTTAAGCTACAAAAGGAAAAAGAAATTTTATATGTCATCCTATTTAGTTTTTGCAATAGCACATTCCTGTCAGTTTCTGCAGCTGTCTCTATCCAAGAATGTCAACTGCGAATTCCACCTAGTAACGTTCTGGTACTAGGCCTTGTGGAAGCACAAGGCTTCCCATTGTTTTTATGAGGTTTTTAATGGCTTCATGTCTGTTTTCAAAGTTTTGTTGTTAGGAGAAGATGCTCCCCGCATATCTGAACAGGCAACTAGTTTTTTGGACAAAAAGGGGACACTCGAACATTTGGATAATTACACTGTCATAAGATTTTTTGGCTCCAAGGAATAGCCTGCTCTCCTTCCATGTCACATTATGGATAGAGTGTTTGTTGCAGAAGTAGCACGTCAATACAGCTATTGGTTCCATCTGTTCCAATGGAAGAAAAAAAAAATAGTTCATTCCTCTGCCTTGGAAAATAGTGGAGTTCGTGTTGAAAAACGTCAACAAAATTGACGATTTCGCAACACATTTCAGCATGTCCAACCTCAGATATGTTGAATACATAAGAGGATTCGACCCCAGTGATATTTTTAGACAACATTTATAAACACTTGGCCCCGTCGATTGTTTTGTAAATAAACACCTGCCCAAAAACAGAGACAGTAGTGACAACAGTCCTACCTCTGATGTCGGTGACGTAGAGACAGTGCAAAGATGTACTAAATTGTACACACAACAAGGGAAAGGGCCCAGTGACAAGAGTGTTCAATCCACAAATACCACTCCAAAAAGTATGACATCTTGGAGCATCGCTCCAACAACCCATCACGGCAACAAAGAAATCCAGATTTCTTCAAATGGAGGAGGAGATAACGACCCTCCTCACTCTAAAATTGATAGTTCTCACAAGCTTCTAGTAGAGAAGAAGAGAAAAAAAAAATGGGGCATGCGGAAGAGCTGAAAATTTAGAGTGAGAACATGGAACTTGACACTATCTGGATACCATGTTCCCCTTCCTTGATCATCCCAAAGAATCCATCCACCATAGCCATCCAATGGACATATCCGTTACCCAAAATTTTGATGTAGATGAATCCTTCGTGTTCCAGAGCGTTGTTTTTGATAACCGGAACATAAAATTGATAATTGAGAAAAAAAATTGTTAAAATAAGAAAGGAAAATCTCATTCAGAGGTTGACGTTGCCAACATGCGGCCATTCCAAATTTGTCAACTTCACACCGCGACCGGAAAAGCACTTCATGATTCCATTGGAGGCATCGAGACCGAGAATTCCAAACTGAAGGAGCAAGTCAAGGAATTGGAAGATGTTTTCATTCCTATGCCATTTCTTGTCGATCCTTTGGCAATAGCCATGCTTGGCACCCCTGCACCCAATGTAAAATCATCATCCACCTTGCTCGCATCCTGTAAATGATATCTGGAGAACAATATCAAAAAAAGAATGGAACTGGTTACCGAGGTGTGGAAAAGATCACAAACCATCACTTTGCTTGGAACCAGGGCACATAGCTTGCTCGAGCTTTTGCAGGCCGAATTAAAAGATGAAGAAAAAATCTTTTTAAAAACAATCATCCCTTTTGGCAAGATTGTCAACAATATGGCAGAAACAAAAACAAGAGAAGAAGATCTTCCATCCAAAAATCAGATCAGCCAATTGAATGCATGTTGGAAAGAAAAAGTAAACAACATGCATCTCATTGTTCAGTCATGTGAACAAGCCATATCAAAGAAAGATAAATTATTCACAAAGATGTCAAATATAAACTTAGCCGGGAAAACCAATGACTTCTAAGACCCCCTCTTAATCACAAACTCCTTTCCCTTAACCACGCAAGAGTTTGATAAATAGGTTGTTATGTTTAAGATCTTGTCTCTAGAAATTTTTTACAGCATCCTTGAATTTGATCAAGCTCACGTCCACGACTGGCTAGTCAAATATGCAGTACAGAATGAGGAAATTCATCAAGCTCTCTCTAATCTTTCTATCGACCTCCAGGAATTAGAAAACGATATTTTCAACATAAAATCCGAAATGAGATCAGCATCACCCCAATGAGAGGCTACATTGAAGAATGGCTCGAAATGCAATTGAAATAGGCTACCGACGAAAGACAACAGGCAGTTGTCCTTGAAACCGCAGTTATCGACGACATCAATGAAACGACAGCCACAAGCAAATAGCCAAAGGACTCATATGTACCCTCACTGTAAGTTTACTCTTCGCATCTTTCTTTTTTTATCAACCCAGTCATTCTAGTTTCTTAAACACAGACATATAGGCAAATTTACTGATCGCATCTTTCTTTGTTTATCAACTCAGTTATTCCAGTTTCTTAAACACAGATGTATAGGCAAACACTTATACCTTTCCATTTATTTTATTTTGCAACTATTGCACTCTATCTTCTTTCCACAATTCTGTTTCTTGTACATATTTCTCTAATGGTCCGTGGGATCCCGAATCCCAGTCTACATGACAAACGCATTGAAATTCTGGTTTATATGTAACAGATTTTAATTTTTTTGTATATTTCAAAATTTCCAGTAATATGTAACAAACTTTTATTCTTTGACACATTTCAAATATAAATGCATTTAAATTTTTATATGTTACATACTCTATTCTTAACTTTCACCACTCTATATGACAAGTGCATTTAATTTTTAATATGTTACAGACTTTTATTCTTATCCTTCAACAGTCTGTTTGGAAAATGCATTTACTCTTTTATATGTTACGGACTTTTCTTTTTTTATATATTTCAAAATAAATGGTGCTCAACAATGCAAAATGCATTGTCACCATATATTTTATGTCATCATATATTTTTATCTTTCACCAGTCCATATGGAAAATGCATTTAAATTTCCAAATTTGTTCTTGATCTACCTACCAACCGTCATTTACTTTTTCCCCATCTAACGTGATATACATGTTGCACACAACATTTCTGTGATATACATTTTGCACCAAACACTTCATTTCATTTACAATTCCACCACATTTTCCACAATTTGCTTTCTAACCTCATTGGCAGGGACTGAGCTACCACCTAGCCTTGTTTTAATTCTTTACCTAATAATGTTTTTATATTTCTTTAGTTCTAATTCTCTAACTACTGTTTTATTCAACGTTGTATTATTTTGGCTAATCATTATAATAATGGGATAAAATTTTCACAAATATGCTCTTCACAAATCATAAATGAAAGTCGTCAAATCGTTAAATTGAATTACAATGTATGATTTTATTTCATATAATAGAATAAGTATTCATGACTAACACTTCCTTTTTAGGTATTTAAATTATCCTCTGGTCCCTCTTATATCTTAACACTAAATATCACAGTGAATTGTCCAAATCAAATATTTCAATGTTTTATATATCCAAACAATTCAGTGTTTATTATTTATACTCCCTCAACATGTATTTCATTTTAGAAAAAAAAATGTATTCATAAAACAAAATAGTTCATTATCTCTTCTTGAACCTAAGTGACACAAAGTAAGGTTAAATGATGATACATTAAATGAGCACTTCATTGTAAAATCAAGAGTATTCAAAAAAAATATATATCCATTTCCAAAAACCAATAGAGGAGGATGTGTTGTGTTGCAATCCCTTTCCTTTCTTAAATACCACATGGAATCATGTATTCCAAAATAATATATGAATTTTAGTACAATTACTCATAGTTGTCGCTAATCTAAGAAAAAAATTATCAAAATTTATTTTTTTTCCAACAGCCAATAGAGGAGGATGTGTTGTCTTGCAAATATCTTTCTTTCCTTTAGTTAAAGAGCATATGAAATCATGCATTTTAATATAATATATGAATTTTATTACAGTAGTACTCATAATTTTACCTAATCTAGGAAAAAAATTACCACTATGCTAAAACTAAAACATGATGTGGAAGTATCATCATACCATACCACCACTCCTCCATGAATATGTAAAAAGTATTTATATATATCTCCAACTCAAACTCCTCATTTCTCCACAAATCAAAAGATGATGTAGTGGACACATGCTACGACTTACAAAAATGTACTTAGAGGTGGACTCTGAAATATTTCCTTTACCAATACACAAACTAAATATGAAAGGATTAAGACACATTAAGAGGATGTATATTTAATATTTATCACAACAGAGAATGATTTTGGGTATGTAGTCAGGCTTAAGAAACCAATAGGAGTACTTAAAAATTTTAATGTATAAAATTACACAATGAATATTTTCCAATAAAATCCACATTATGGAAATTTATTTTTCTCTGAAATATTTGTAAAGTTAAAAGATAGGATGGGGTAGTTAAAAAAAATCATGGCCATAATTCAAGTATCATATAATACCATAATTTATAAAACTTCAAAAAAATCTTTATGTTATCAATCAATTGTGACACTAGACGAGATTTGAGAGAAAATGAGTTGTAAGGATGCAAGATGTATGAAGAACAAGATAATGATGGCTCGCGTGTTAGAAGCTTATCTCGATATCCTAGGTTCCTAAACCCTAGTACCATTGATCAGGTATCATTGAAATTAGCATACACTTCCTATGCATCCAAGGCGAACAATATCCAGCCTGCTACGTAGCATTGAATGTTGTGTCAGGTGGTTTCTAGGCCATTGGATTTGAAAGAGATTCAAATCCAACGACCTACAAGCAACCTGCCAAAACATTCAATGCTGCATAGGAGGCTGGATATTAGTAGTCGTGACACCGATGGAGGATCGAATTGGTTGACGAGAAGTAATTGGGTGATTTTTCTCTTTCATTTCATACAGGAAAAAAATAATTTTGCAAAGGGACGGCAATTTTTATTATTAATAAGTCAACATCTAACAGAAATGACCCTTTCTTCCTACCATTATTGGAGTAGAAATAAAAGAGGTATGTATTTAGGATTCTGATATATGTCAAGACAAAATAGATTAAAAATAGTAAATAATATACATATTTTTAATTATATATTTGGAATCTTTATAGTGGACTCTACCTGTGTCTTTGGTTTCATCGACAACGTATTTGTGTAGCCTATATAGAAAAATAACATAAAAAAATAGAGATATTGAGAGGTATAAAAATGAAGGTTTTAATGTATTCTCATACCAAACCATTGGGTTTTTCATCCCAAACCTAAATCCAAGGAAACCAACTTAGCAAACACATACGCTAGAGTTGGCATTCCTTCCCTAAAAAATTGAAATGGAAGGAACGTGTATGCACCCTAGAATGCACACGTGTTCTAGAATGCACATGTGTTATAGAATGCACATGTCTTATGGGAATGCATGCACATTCCTAGAGTTCACATGTATTCCTAAGAACACATCCACACTCTTAATAACACAAAATACATGTGAAGTGACCTTCTATGATCCCATGTGACCCTCTATTAACCCTCCAAAAACTTTGGTCAAGGGATCCCATCCCCAAACCCTAGACACGTGGCCTAGCCAGTGCAATGAATTGCTTGTTTGTATCATTTACAAGACCTTGGGAAACATACCAATAGTTCAAAACCACCTAGTGGCACTGACCTCCAAAACCATATGCCAAGGCCACAAACAACACCTTTAAATCATGCATCCATCACCAAAAAAAACACCTTAAACTCATATGAAATTTTCAACCACGAAAAATACCTTGAACCCACACACATGACCTCTCAAGTGTATCTTTTACCTTTGAGTGGGAATATTATCCCCATTAGGGCTTTTGGATAAGTAGGTATCAGTATTAATACTTGGACCAAGATCAAGTGATGAAACTTGCGCATTAGGCCTAAAAAGTAGCTTCTAGGGCTCAAAAGCCATCAATGAGTCCTCAAACCACCAAAAATGATCTCTCATTGGGATATTTGTTCCTTCAAGATGGAATATGGACACAGTTAGAAGGTTTCAACTGCTAGGTATGGTTTGTGGGGCATTATACATGGTCAAGGGATGAAAATAAAGAATTAGGACCTAAAGTAAGCTTCCAGGCATCCAAATCCAAGAAAAAATCCTTCAACCACCACATGTAATTTCTTAAGAGTATCATATCCCTCCCATATGGTATATGGGCACCATTAAACGGTTTTGAGATCTAGGTATGAGTCTTGTTTCCTGGAACATGTTTGGGGGAGGAAAATCAGGCAGCGGGTCTCTCTCTCTCTCTCTCCTTATAACTCACTAACTCCCTCTCTCACTTTCTCCCTCTCTCACTCTCTCTCACTCCCTCCTACTCTCTCTCTCAACCCCCCTCCATCTCTCCCACATCTACCCATATATCCCCCTCACTATGTATCCACCTCCCTCTCTCTCACTTTGTCCCCCTTTC
>SNQJ01S0065335.1:18742-39205 GCA_010110895.2 Picea sitchensis | reverse complement strand
CCCCCCCCCCCCCCAAATGGGTAGAAAGGAATTTATGGTTCTCCACCAGACCTGTATGACCGCACCATAATGGACAGAATAGAGTTAATGAAGGCTTCTCACCCATTGCAAGAGATATGTTGCCAAGTTATCTATTTATTTTGTCGTGCCATGCACCGAGAACACTTTTGCTAACTGTGAATTTGAGCCCACTGACTTGTTGATTTTGCACAATGATCATTGTGTTATTTCCCCCTATCCCATTCCAGTGTCTAAGTTACTCCTCAAACCTGAGATATTCAATCATGAGCGTGTATGTCTGAAGAACTTAGCGTAGTCGAAGAATATTTGAAGGAGGTACTCATCGAAATCATGACTGAAAGAGTAATCTCGATGTCTACAGGTGTACAAGCTTCATAGATGAGAATAGTGAAAGCTTCTTCGTTGACTTCTCACGGAGCCAGACCATCTCGGCCATCAGCGGAAAAGAGAACCAAGCACAAAGACAATCTAGCAAATGCGAAGCTAATTCCGACCGTATTTCCCAACTATATCCCACCTCTAGATGGCATGGTAAATCATGATAGTGTTCCAAGATATTTTGATTACACCATAGTTACTGCATGCCTCCCGAAGGGGATATGCACAATTTGAGTGCAGCAGGACAAGATCGCAGTGTTGAAGTTCAGTGACTTCAACCTCGGAGATCACAAGATCTATGGTATGCTCACCCCGTACAAATACCTTACCAAGATGAAGGGGAAGAACTCAAAGAGAATTCCCTAGTTGTGGACGATGAACCTCATGCAGTCCAGCCTGTTGAATGTCATGAAGATTCCACACTTCGGTAGACACCAGGAAGTCAATGCCTGTGTCAAGCTGTTACTGTCATGTTACCATGGTGGCTACTTATGGCTAGACCATCGTATTACATTCAACCCAACACTGATCCGCAGGATCACAGGACTGAGTATGCAATGACCCGACCCACAGGAGTTTTATCCTGGAAAATTCATAGATCTCGCACTAGCACAGAAGATCAAGGATACATATGGTGATGTTGAGAAAGGGACACAAGGCTATAAGGTAGCTTCTATCCAAAGTGGCGCAGTGCACCTAGCATGCCAACTAATAGCTGGAAAGTTAGTCAGGAAAAACCAACCTACAAAGGTCACCGACTTTTTCATTGAGCTCGCAGGGAAGTGCGCGGAAGGCCTATAGATGAACTAGGTGAAGTACCTAGTCAATCAGTTGGAACTAGACTACCAAGAAGAACAGGATTAGGGTTATAATTTTATTTCAGCTGGCTCTTAATCCTCATTGCCTTTGTTTTCTGGGAGATGCCGAAAGGTGTGACCTTCCTAGATATAGATCCATTCGAACTGCTTGCTATGAAGTTCATTGCCCTTTGGTATTCAAGTGATATGAACAAACAGTGGCAGTCGAATGTTGTGTTTCATACATATTACCTCCAGCTAAAGATATCCATCAAAGTTGAGTCTCACATGACTTCAAACACCTTGCATATATTCTGACCTCTGATGAAGTTTAGTGCAGATCGGCACTTCATCTACATTACAGCACGAACAGATGAACATAAAGAGCAGCTCCAGTCATATTATAAACTTATAGAAGAAGACCTTGAAGAGATCACTAAGGAGTGGTCCACTGACCTCCTTATCCCCTCCAACCCTGTAGATATATATGATCTTGACAGCCCAGAGGACACTCATAAAGAAAAGAACATACCCAGAACAAAGAAGACTGAAGAGGTCCAAGATTTAAGTAGTGCCTCATGAAGAGTCAGGATAGACTGCTTCAGTGTCACCTAACTAAGGGGGTGATGGCGAAGTAGAAACTGAACAGAATCCATGTGAAGTAACACCACCCATAGATGAGGTTGATACCCTGAAGAAGAGGAAGGTTTCTCCCCTAAAACCGTCTTCCCGAAAGAAATCGAAAGCCTCCAAGACCAAGATGCAGACTGTCCTCACGTCTGATGATTTTGACTTCATCATAGTAGCCTTGGACGATGCTTCACTGGAAATAGTAGAGAAACAAGAAGACAAAAAGGAAGAAATGTATGATAGAATTGAAATCAAACTCCGAGGGGTACAGTAGGCCCTTCAGTCCAATCATGCAATCTCCACTGCGCCCCTACCTTCAAGAGAACTAGAGTTGGGAGATGAGCCAACCCAACTCCACCAACTAGTTGATATAGTCAAAGCTCGCCTTCAACGGGAAAAGAAGAAATAGAACAAGCCACCCAAGCCTTGAAGAAAGTGCAAGGTGTACTTGTAGAACAATGCAGGGCTGCAAAATAGGAAAAGATCGCTCTTCAAGCGAAGTTTGACAAAGCAAAAGAACAAAGGCAACAAGGAAAAGAACAGTTTCTCGTGGAGCAACTCGAAGTGAAAGAAGTGGTCAGTAGAGCACTTCGCTCTGTGACAGTCTTAGAAATAAAGGTAGAGGACTGAGTCACGCATCAAGTAGATCATCTCGCAGAAGCTATCCAGTAGATACAGCAACACATAGCAGATTTAGAGCTCCGCACAGTGCCCGAGACTCCACAGGATGTAAGGGATCAAAGAGAAGGAACCACCCAGAGCGCAGTTGAAAGGATAAAGTCCCTTGCCATGGAATGCAAGAAGCTAAGTAATCATAGTGCCTAGATGTATGGGAAACTCACCGAGAACCCAGAATTGCAGGCACTAAAGTCACAGCTCCAGGAAGTGAAGTAACAAGCAGAGACAATACAGGCGCAGTTGAAG
This sequence comes from Picea sitchensis, assembly GCA_010110895.2. Taxonomy (NCBI): domain Eukaryota; kingdom Viridiplantae; phylum Streptophyta; class Pinopsida; order Pinales; family Pinaceae; genus Picea; species Picea sitchensis. The sequence goes on along the minus strand of SNQJ01S0065335.1, from coordinate 36,455 downwards.
CCCCTTTCAGCTATGGAAAGAATGAAGTGATCCCAAGAGAAACGCACTACCCAGAAGTAGATCCACACTATCTAGAGCAGAGTTATGGAAGTAACTCAGAGGCTCCAACCTATACAATATAAGGCTTACCAATTGTTCACAGAAGTCGAAGGTTGAGGAGCATAACTAGATCAGGTTGTCAGTGCAGTTGAACAATGCCTAGAGGGACCTATCAACGAAGGAGTCATCCAAGAGTTTGTTGAACAAGAGGTCATGTCACAACAACAAGTCGAAGAAGCTCAAGCCAAGCTCAAGGATTTTGAAGAAAAACTACCCAGACCAGAGTGACTCGGGACAAGTCACAAGTGAGTGTTGGGGGCTTGTTGGCCCTTGACCAAGTGTTGTGGATTCTTGGTCATGTTCAACCTATTTTGGGGACTTCGAAAGGCTGTCAAAGGTGGAGTGCAAGACGAAGTAGATATCACGGGATCTCGACCCCTTTTTAGGGATTTTTGGGTTTTGGGATTATGTAACGGGTATGGGAATATCGACCCATGGCTTTACCCATGTTTAGGCCCACTTTTGTAATGTATATATAGAAGACTAGGCGATGTAATAAGAAAAGAGGTGATAAGTAGTGCTAAGTGCTAGAGATCTGATCTGTGTGATCAAGGGATTGTAAGAGTGCTAAGTGCTAAGTACTTGCTTTGTGCATATTGTGTGAGACTTGTAAAGCTACGTGCAAGTCATTGTAAGAAGGCTTGGTGTTGTACCCTAGCTCGAAGAAGGGGGATCTGGAGGAGTGCATGCAGATCTCATGTCTTCTGCGGGGTAGGATTTTGATGCTATGTGCCTGTAAGAAGCTTGACCAAGATAATAAAGAAGAAGAGTTGGTGGACGTAGCCCCTGGGTGGGGGTGAACCACGCACATGTTATGTTTCTATGCTTTGTGTGATGTATTGATGTGTTTGTGTCTTTTCTTGCTAAGTTCTTTGATATAGATAGATAGATATGTTTATGCTTTGTGCTAATGTTATATGGATGGTAGATCTGACCTATGTAAATGCACTTAGTGCTTGAATCTGTTAGATCTAATCTATCTCTTTATTCTAAGTGCTTAGATACGTCAAATCTGAATGAATGATGAGATGCTATGTTCTATCTACGAAGTAGATAATGGTTAAATATTGATTAATTTTCAGTGCTAAGTGCTCTGTTAAGTATCACAATCATAGATATGTGTCCCAGCTAAGGTTGTAGACATCTGAGTCCTGTAACCACCCCTACCTCTACCTCGGGTAAGACTTCATCTGCTTCGCAGGTGTTTCCAAAAGGGTCAGTAGTTAGGGTTTTGTTGGTGCGTTTTTGTAGCATTGAACCCTGGGTCTGCCCCTATGCCAACACTAACTCTTTTTTCATTTAATGGAATTGAATTAAGATCAGTGAGAGTTGTAAATAAATGAAATCCTAATGTGGTTATTCAAGAAGAAGAACAAGTAGATAATCAAGCAGTTCAAGAAGAAGAACAAATAGATAATCAAGTAGTTCAAGAAGAAGAACAAATGGATAACACTTTAAATGAAGAAAGAAACACCCATGTACAACATGAAAATCCTCCTCACACTTCTCACCCAACAGAAATTCCTCAGAAAATTAATCTGCCTCCTTTAAATCCAGAAAGGTTACTTGTGAAGAAATATGAGGTGCCTCTAGGACATAATCTAGAGACTTAACTTAGAAACATATGTGTGAAGATTCCCCTACTTCATGCCATCAAATATATACCTATTTATGCTATTACTGTAAGGGATATTTGCATTAAAAAGGTAGGGAGCAAGAGGAAGGAGCCTTATGTTATATAGGTGGTTGGACAATTATCAGAATTTATATTAGAAATGCCATCCAAATATAATGATCCATGAAATCCAGTAGTAATCATAGATAGTAATGGTATTCCTTTTCCAAACACACTTATTGATATAAGAGAATCAATAAATGTTATGTCAATTGACACCATGAAAACGTTGCAACTAAATCACCTAAGACCAACACAGACTTTGCTGGAATTAGCAGACAAATCAGTCATTAGCCCAGCAGGAAGTCTAAATGATATAATAGTTACTTTGGCCTCTTAGGAATACCCTGTGGATTTCTTAGTGATTGGTCCCAAATCCTCCAAACTAGGACATCCAATAGTTCTTGGCCAACCTTGGTTGGCCACTGCTGATGCGTTTATTAGTTGTCGGTCTAGAGAAATAACAATTTCCAATGGCACCCAAAGTCAAAAAATTATCCTCTTTCCTCCTGCCCAACCAACCACTAAAGTTCCTCTCTGGTTGGAGAATCCCTATGGGGAGGAGGACTATACTCAGGCCTTGTTGACACTCGAACAAGTAAAAGGAGTTCAAGAGAAAACTGAAGAACATATCTTAAGCCTATTTTTTGTTGATGTGGAATGCATTGAATACCCTCAATCTTTTCCTGAGTACACGCATATCTTCAGCTTTGAATTCCAGGAAATTTGGCACCCCTCCACCTCTACAGTAGACACCATTTCACAAGTAGATGAAGGGAAAGAATTAGTTGTCCAGGCTATTGAAATAAGTCCCGGAAAATCTTTGTATATCAATGCTAGATTAGAAACAAATCAACAACAAAAGTTGATTCAAATGATTCAAGGGAATTCTGGTGCTTTTGCATGGGATTAGTCTAAAATGAAAGGGATCCACCCAGACACTTGTATGCATCATATTTACACTAATGAAAAAATCAAACCTGTTACGCAACCCCAAAGAAGAATGAATCCAGCCTTGAAAGACATAGTGAAAGAAGAACTCCAGAAACTCCTGCATGCCAATTTCATTTACCCTATATCAGATAGCAACTAGGTATCCCCATTAGTTATTGTCCCTAAGAAAAATGGTAAATGGAGGATTTGTGTGGACTTTCAAGAATTGAACAAGGCTACCTAGAGAGATTACTTTCCTTTGCCTTTCATTGACCAGGTCTTGGACACTTTGTCTGGGAAGAGGTATTTTTATTTTTTGGATGGGTTTAGTGGTTACAGTCAGATCCAAATTTCACCAGAAGACTAGGACAAAACCACATTTACTTTCCCATGGGGGACCTATTCCTAGAGAGTTCTTCCTTTTGGTTTGTGTAATGCCCCTAATACCTTTCAAAAAGATGTCTTGTCCATTTTCTCTAATTTGACCCATGACTGTGTAGAGGTGTACATGGATGACTTCACAGTGTATGGGGATGATTTCCAACATGCATTGGACAATTTGGAGAAAGTATTGATTAGGTTCAAAGAAACCAACATTTCCCTCAGTCGTGAAAAATCTAGAATGATGCTCACTGAAGGAATTGTTTTAGGTCACCACATCTCTGGTATTGGAATAAGAGAAGACCCTGCCAAGATTGACATCATTTCCCAAATCAAAATCCATTCTCACATAAAGGACTTATAATATTTTTAGGGCATGATGGTTACTATAGGAGGTTCATTCAAAATTTTACAAATCTAGCTGCCCCTATGTTCAAACTATTAGCAAAAGGGGTTGAACTTTGTTGGAACGAACAATGTCAAATCTCCTTTGAAATTTTGAAAACAAATCTTTCAATTGCCCCTGTTTTGAGAGGACCAAACTGGTCTCTTCCTCTTCATATCTGTATGGATGCCTCAGATACATCTTTGGGGGTTGTTTTAGGACAAAGGGAAGGCCAAATTCCATATGCTATATACTTTGTCAGTAAGAATCTTTCACCTATTGAAGTAAATTACATTGTCACTGAAAAAGAATTATGTCAGTATTACATGCCATTAACAAGTTCATACACTATATAATAGGGTATGAAGTTTTTGTACATACCGACCATTCAGACATCATATTTTTAATGAACAAACCTGTTACAAATGCTACAGTGACTAGATGGATGTTATTACTACAAGAATTCAATATCACCATCATTGATAGACCAGGAAAAGATAATTTAGTTGTTGATTTCTTGTCTAGACTCATTCATACAGGTGATAATACTCCAGTAGATGATGATTTTCTAGATGAGAATCTATTTACTATTTCTACTTATATTCCTTGGTATGCAGATGTACCCAACTATCTTGTAACAGGAAAGCTACCTCAAAATATGTCCTCCCAAGAAAAACAAAGAATTATCCAACTAAGTGATAATTACATGTGGCATGATGATTGTTTATACCGAACTGGGCCTGATTTGGTGATCAGAAGGTGTGTCTGAGAGGATGAGATGCATGATATCTTCAAATCCTGTCATGATGGTCCATGTGGAGGCCATTTTGTTGATAAAAGGACAACATACAAGATCTTACAGTCTATCTACTATTGTCCAACTATTTTCAAGGATGCAAAGAAGTCCATGGCCAGCTGTGATGATTGCCAAAGGATGGGAAAACCTATTGCAGTTGATGAGATGCCCCTCCAAGCTCAGATAATGATTGAACCTTTTGAAAAATGGGCTTTGGATTTTGTAGGACCCATTAACCCTATGTCTCGAAGGAAGAAGTACATCTTGGTCTGCACAGATTATGTGACCAAATGGGTGGAAGCTAAAGATTTATATTCTGCTAATGAACAATCTGTTGTAGACTTTCTCTTCAAAGAAATATTTACTCATTTCAGTGTACCTCAAGAAATAGCAGCTAACCAAGAAACCCAATTCACCTCGAATTGTTTCAAAGCTCTTACTAAACACTACAGAATCAAACATAGAAAGTATTTTCCTTATCACCCTCAAGAAAATGGGAAAGTGGAATCAACTAACAAGGTGATAGAGGTTATTCTTACCAAGACTATTCATCTGCATCATAAAGACTGGGTTGATAGGTTTCCTGAGGCCTTATGAGCCTATAGAACATCTTGGAGAAAAACAGGAGGCCATACATCTTATGAGTTGGTATATGGGAAGCAGGTGTTGCTTCCCATAGAATTTCAAGTAAAAACCTTCAAGACTGCCATGCAACTAGGGATGGATCTGGATGAGCCTCAAAAACAAAGGCTATTATAGTTGAATGAGCTTGATGAGATCATACAAGATTCTCTTCAAAGGACATCCCTTATACAAGAACAAAGGACTAAATTGCATGACAAGCACATCAAGAAGAATTCTTTTCAGTTAGGTGATTGGGCCCTCCTGTATGATAGTAGGTTCAAGAATCTTAAAGGTAAATTGTCTACTAGATGGTTGGGACCCTATGAAGTTTATACAGTTTATGACAATGGTTCAGTTAATATAAAGACTATTGATGAGAATCAAACTCCCTTTGTCGTGAATGGGAATCGATTGAAGGTTTATCATAAGCCTCTATCCAAAGAGGATTTTGTCAAACATGTTCTTCAGAATTCTAAAATGAAACTGGTAAGCAAGGGGTTTTCTCCTCCTACTGATCCACCATAGTAAGTTTGATTGTGTGAATTAATTTGGATTTCTACTAAAAAAACTCATCCTCTTTGTGTTAAATTGTGTACAGAAGTACTTCAGGACCTCTATTCCATATGACCATGGGTGGTGTCTTAGTGTTAACCCAAGAGAGCACTTAATCACTTATTAAGATCGATAGTTGTGTTTTATTTTAAAGTTGATATCGATGGTTTTCATTTACTCCAGGACTTATTTTTTTCAAGACTCCAGCCTTTGCATTCTTCCAACTCTCCCAGAGCAAATTATGTCGGAGTGCATATCATCACTTCCCTACTTAATAACCTTCACATGTCCAAGAGATAGGACCATAGGCTTAGGCAAAAAGTAGCTCCCTCTTTCCAGGTATTCGGCTATTTATGACTCTGGGACTCTGGGTTACTCAAACTCTAAAGTAGTTCAATCCCTCCAGAGTTTGACCTACGGAAGTGGTCATCAAGAATGGGAAATCATTTTTTGTTGGTTGTTAGTATTCCTTACGCTATCCTTCCACTGTACTCGATCGAACGATCAAGAAATATTCCTAAGGATATTAGATCAATGACCAAATGTTAATTTGTGACTTCGTCCTTAGGTGCTTCAGACATGTTTGCTGGTAGGAGAAGCGAGATATCCTTGGAGGTTGTAATTCCAAAGTGACGAGGCATGCTAACATCATTGTTGATGTGGCACTAGCTGAGTGGCTGCCACATGTAACCTTGATTCATGAATTTAGTATACCTAATGTGCCAACTAGACCTTGACACTTGTCACTAGTTGATTTGGCCATGTGTCATCTTTGTCTTCTGCCACATGTCTCCCTCCTGGATCATGGCTTTGCACTTTGTAGCTTTGATACTTCATGGATTTGGGAATTTTATTTATTTGGGACTCCTCCTAATCCAGAAGTCGTCAACGTCGTGCTGACTATTCCTTCCCTTCCTCTACTTCATCCAATGGTCAGCAAGACTTCCCGTCTCTACTTTTGTTCCTACAGTCGATGAGAGTCTGCAACTTCGGGGCTTCGACCTTTGGGTAAAGTTACATGTTTCAGACTCCTTTTAGCTGAAGTGGTCAACACTGAAGTTGACCACTATTGAACCTACCTATCCTCATCCAACGGTCACCATGCATTGCCCAGATCTAATGGCCCCTCATTTACTTCAGAACTTTGGGGCTACATGGATTCATCCTTGTCTCAAATATTCGCCGAAGTGGTGAAGATCTGGAGTACTGAAGCTTTATGTCTCCTGCTTGATCCAATGGCTGAGAACTAACTTGAATTATCTCCACAAGATCTAACGGTCGTCATTTACATCACTACTTCAAAGGTTTCAAGACTTTGTGTCTTATGGGGTCCGCTTATCATGTCCTTCCACTTGGTTCTATTTGAAAATCAGGATAGATCCCGAACTGATCTAATGGTTGTGATTGCTCCTAAATTTTGAATGGTGGATTAGGATTCTAGGATCCTTTACGAAGGGTTCTTTTGTGCAGGTTCTGGTTTCCACGTGATCTGATGGTATTGGATTGTCCTGAAAACTTAATCAACAAACAAGATTCCTCCTAACCCCTGTGGATTTATACTTGGATTCCAGATAAAACAAGATCATTGATCTGTACCTTTGGTCAACGATCAATGATTATCATATCTCCCGAATGTAATAGAGTTTCCTCGCAGTTCTAAGGGTGTTCTCCATTTGATCTTTTGGGAATTCGATCCCAATAGAAGTTCCTTAAGGTACTCCTTTTCCTGATCTTTCCTTCGACCTTTCCAAAGGTATTAACGTTGCACATTCTAATCTCTTGCAGCCTAATACACTGCCTATCCTAAGATATAGGTTTATACTAGATTCCTCTGCACCTCACACTATGTCTTCTATGCAACCAACTACGTTATCTCTCCTGAGATTTAGGATCTAAAAGACATATAATGACAATACCATATTGATGTTATTGACATCAATGCCAACACAATAATACCATGTCCAACATTGATCATATTGGCCTTCTTTTACATCAATGCCAACACCATAACACCATGTCCAACAATTTCTTCATAGAGTTTAGAACTTCCCTAAAATGAATTCTATGGGGTAGCATTTGATAAAGAGAATAATTGCAAGGTTATGTTGGAGGAATAATATTGGATATTAGTCATCGCACTCTCTCATTTCTACCATTCATTGACCTCATTATTTCTTGTTGATCTATAAAGTTCCATGGATATTCCACTGGAATAGTTCATATCAACAGATCTTAAACTATTATGAAATCTTAGATTTTGCAGTTTAATTCCTTAGATCCAAGATTAGTTAATTACTTGATTTGCTTGAATTTATGAAAAAACTAATTTATGAAAATGAAAGAAATGAGATAAAAAAAAAGCACACAAATGAACCCAAGATATATATAAGTGTGTATATTTTCACAGTTCATCATATTATGTATGATATTTCTGGATAAACGTTGTGTAGGAAGTTTCAAAACTACCTACATAGTGTTTATCCAAAAATCTCATACATAACACAATATATATTATGGGAAACACAATGCGGGAGAAAACCCAACTAGAAGGTGAGGCCTATGCTTTGCTCTCTTTTCTTCAATTATGGAAATGTAAATACAAATAAATAGGCACTCACTGTGGAGTTGTCTTTGACATTGTGACTTGTATGGATGCTACATAATATTTATGTCCTATGTTATGCTCTCAAAATACCACTCCTAGTTTCTCTGCTCAACTATGGAACAAGTACGATGCTAAAAAATGCAAACCTCTCTCCTTCTGGCAACCTGTTATTTAACATAGCTCGATAGTCATCCAAGGTTAGGGTTTTGACTTCCTCAACCTTCAATTAGTGATAAGGTTTGGAACTTCTAAAAATCCACACGTCTCTAGCCCCACGCATTTGAGTAATTGGGATTGACGTGGCATCCTCTCATACCATGGTGGTCAATATAGTAGGTCAAATTGCAGGAAGCATAACTTTCGCATACGAAATTTGATTGAGTTGATTCTTGCACCATTGGAAAGGCCTCAGTGTGTAGAATATGGAATCTTCTATAAAAGTAGGTTTTGGACCAAAGAAATGGCGCTTGATGCCTCAAAATGGCTCCAGAAGATTTCAAATGGTTTCCAACCCCGATTTTCCAAATTGGGACCTACCGCTAAAATGGATCCACAAGTTGACTCCTTCAATTTTTTCCACCTAGAAAGTATCAAGATAGATGATAAATTATATAATGATCCAATCCAAATCACTTATGTTCTTTCCTCAAGGAACCAAGATTTTTTCATTCACCATTGTTAGAGAGTGATTTCAAGAAGAAAAAGGATCCATCTCAAGGATATTGTTGGAGCCCACTTGCCTCCAACCATTCTCACCAAGTGATATTACTCATTTTATACTTTTCCACTGGACTAATATATGAGCAGTATTGTTTCCCTCTAATTTCTTGTGTTTAAATGTAATTCTTGTAGTTGAACTTATAGTTTAGTTGCATGTAAGTTTTCTTGTTTGTATTTTCCATTGTACTATTGTTGTTCTTGTCTCAAAACTAATCATTGTTTGTTGTTTAGCTCACATCCTAGCTAAAACAAGGGGGTTTTGCTCACCAATGCAACAAAATCCCCAACATATATTGGTGACTCCCACTTGGATTTAGATCATTATATCTCACTTATTAGTTGTTTTTAGTTATTTTCTAACCTCTGGAGACTTGCAGGAATGTTATTTGTTGTTTATCTCACATATTAGCTAAAACAAGGGGGTTTATCTCACCAATGCAACAAAATACCCAACATATATTGGTGACTCCCACTTGGATTTAGATCATTATATCTCACTTATTAGTTGTTTTTATTTATTTTCTAACCTCTGATGACTTGTAGAAACGTTTTTGAACAAAACAAGGTATTCCCACATCGGACAAACACCATACGTAACAAATCACACAACCAGATCAAGGATCAATACACCAATGTTTTTACATGGTTAAAACCCTTGAAGAGAGAAGTAGTCCACGACTCCATCCAACGCAGCCACTTGAGGTAATATATTAATGCAAAAGAAAATTATTTTACAAGAGAGTTTCTCAGAATCAATCATCAACAAATGAACCTTCATGCTCTTTAAATGGAGATCATGGACCAATTGGGTGCTAAGCCATGGATCAATAGGTTGTTAAAATTGAGGAGAATATGAGTTTTCGGATCACTCCATATCTACAACATATTATGACCCTCATATTAAATAACTTCAAATGCATACTAAAGAAACACACTTTTTTCCTAAAGACGTATTAGACCAAACTAAACTTAACCAACTCTTAAGTGTATAAATATCCTAACATCCCCCCTTAAGAACAACTTGGGATAGAATTGAAGGATTTACAAAGGTGACACAATAGGAAAAGGAAGGAGGCATTAGAGCCTATCCATCCTTAATGACAACTTCTTGAACTCATAACATTAATTGAATTTTGGAAAATTTTGCTTATGTAAGAGACTTTGTGAAAATGTATGCAACTTGATCTTCTGTAGTGAAAAAGAGCACTTCAATAACTCGATCATGAATGAGATTTTTTATGAAGTGAATATGTATATCAATCTATTTATTGTGATGATGTTGAACTGGATCTTTGGCGAGCTTTATGGCACATTGATTGTCACACCAAAGGCTGGTCAGATGTTATTGTTGTAATCAAAACTTTAAAAGGATATGTCAAAGCCAAAAATATTCTTGAATTGCATTAATTGTTACTCGATAATTTGTTTCTGATAAAGAAAGAGAAATAACATGTTATTTCTTACAATCCCGAGTGACAGGTTTGGAACCAAGGCTAAAAACATAACCTGCAACAGATTTTAGATCATTGGGGTCTCGGACCCAATATAAATTAGTGAAACCAACCAACAAAGGAGTCCCCCCTCAACTGTGATGTATCCCAAACTGAATTGTACCCCAGATATACCAAAGTATCATTTTTGTTTCTTTCCAATGGCTCTCATGGGGTATTTTCATATATCAGGAAACAAGACCAATAGCAAAGGAAATATCAGGATAGGTATGAGTCAAATACAAAAGGCTACCAACTAACTTGTGGTACAAAGTGGCATCAACTTTGGGACTATTATAGGTGTAAGCAAGTTTGAATCTAGCTTGAAAGGGAGAAGGGTTTGGTTTATAATATTCCATGTGAAATCGGCAAATAAGGTCATATGCATACTTAAACTCTAAAATAAAAAAAAATCCTTCCTTGCTTTGCAATACTTGGAGGCCAAGGAAATAATGCAAATAACATGAGTCTATCATTTCAAATTTCTTCTTAAGGCTGGATTTCACATAGGTTTAAAGTTTGGGATTACTACCAGTGAGGATAAGGTCATCAACATAAAGAACAAGTATTATAAAATGGATTCCTACTTTCTTGGTATAGACATTAGGGTCAGAATGGCATCTAGAAAAGTCAATGTCAAGAGTAAAGATATCTATTTTTGTATACCAAGCTCAGGGAGCTTTCTTAAGACCATATAGACATTTCTTAAGGTGGCATACAATGTTGGAGTCATTTTGAACATATCTAGGAATTTGTTCCATGTGTATTTCTTCTTGTAAATCCCCATGCAAGAAGGAATATTTAACATTCATCTTATGGACCTCCCATTTATGTGAGGCAACAAGGGCTAGAACAAGGTAGATGGAATTCATTTTCGCTATGGCGGAAAAGGTTTAATTTTAGTCAATTCCTTCAACTTGAGAGAATCCTTTGGAAACTAATTGGCCCTTATGTCTTTCAAGACTTCCATCTGATGCATACATAGTTATGTATACCCATTTACTTATGACAAGTTTTCTTCCTTTTGGAAGAGGTACAATATCCCAAGGATCGTTCACCATTAAGGAATGACATTCTTCATTCATTGTTGTGTCCCAATATGGATGGAAAAAATGTTCTACAAATATGCCTAGATCATGAGTCTTTGAAACTTGAGAGAAAAGAGAGCATGCTATCTAGAACTATGAATGTGTCTGACACTGATCTGAAGGATCGCCAGCTAGATCACCAACTGCTTCTTGAGTTGAACAAACCCATATGGGAAGTGGTGGTGTTGGTATAGTTTCATGTTCAATTGATTCATCTAAAGGACGGTGAGAAGGTGGAGGTGTATTTTCATCCTCATTATCATCATATGAAGAAGAAACCAGAATAGGAACGGAATATGGAATAAAAGCCAAAGATGGCTCATAGGCCGAAGATGGCATAAATCTTGAATTAGGCTCATATCCCGAGATATTTTCATCAAACTTAACATCTCTTCTAATAATTATTTCATTGGAATAAGGTTGAACAAGTTTGTAGCCTTTGACATCTTCAAAATATCCAACCAAAATGCACGTATATTTCACTTATGATCTCATGAGAAGTAGGGGAATAATACGTGCAAATCATTGTCATTTTGATTGTGGATAATTTGAGCAAGGGGTTGGACAAGGAGAGCTTGGTGAGGTTGCTACATCTGCATATACACTTTGTAAGCACCATATTTTGTTCTCATTAATACATGCTCTTGGCCTATTTCCTTCAAGATTGTGTATCTAATGAATCCTAAATTGAAATATAAATCAGTGAAATATACTAACCATATATATACACCAACATTTTGGCGTCGTTGTCTGGGAGTTGTAAACGGTAATAGGTATCATTTTGATTTTGATTTGTTTGATGAGTTTGGATTGGATTTATGGACAATCTGAAGGTGGAGAGAAGACGGTAAGGCGAGAGGTAAGAACCTACGCATCCACTTTAGTGGGGTTGTTCCGAAGTCAGGTTGTCCTCTTTCCTTTACTAGTTAAAAGTTTGTGTTTCATTAGTATCAGAGTTTCTTCTTTTTATGAGTAGATATATGGATAATAAAGGTAGATTTATTGCTTCCAAAATTTCAGAAAATTTAGAAAAACAAACAACAAGAAAACCCCCTCGCCACATTGATTCTGCTAAAATTCGTGCAGTAATAATTCTCAGAGGAGAAAGTTCAAAGGAAGCAATTGAAACAACATCCAAAGGCACTAAATCTGAAGCCACTTTTAAATTTGAAAGCATAATACTAAAAACAAGAGGGGAAGAATTGGCGACCCCTTTAGAAGGAGGAGATGGAAAAGAGACAAAGGTAGTGATAGAGGAAGTTACATCTGTGATTGGGAAAAAACACAAGGTATTGGAATAGTTAGATATACCAAAACACCCAGTGGTTGAACAATCACTTAGTGGGGAAACATCACCGTCACCCTACAAAGTGTTATTTTGAGACATGGCAGATAAAGAGGGAAATGAAAACAATGAAACAGAGACATTTGGATTCCCAATATTGGACATTGCCAGAGACGTTGCTATGAAGAATATTCCATTGTCCTCACTGCCTCACTTCCATGGTATGTCAACAAAAGATCCTGATTCAATTTTTTTTTTAATTTGATATACTGTGTAGGAGTTATAATTACATTGATAATGCAAAAAAACTAAAACTCCTTCCAACCACACTAAAAGACTCAGCATTAAGGTGGTTTATGAGCCTAGGATAAAACACTATCTTATCTTTGGATGGTATGAAGGAGACTTTCTTCTAGAAATATCAAGAAATTTCTTCAAGAAATATCAAGATTATTGCAGACCTAGGGATGCTAGAAATGACATATTTAAAATGCAACAATCTGAGGAAGAAAGTTTGGAAAATTACCTAGAAAGGTTCCTATACAACTACCAAAGACAAAGAAATTTTCCTTAGATAAATCTACAGTTAGGACCATATCCCTAAAAGGTGTGAGGGATGACTACATTGAAGTACTAAACCTCATGAGTTATGGAGATGTGTAGCAAAATCAATTTGCAAACATTGCAGAGTATTGTAAAAGATACTCCCGCAATCAAGCCAAAATAGGAAAAAGTGTAAGGGATCCCACAAACAGAATTACTAAACCCACACCATGAGGTTTTACTAGGATTGAATTGGGGAATCTACTAGAAAACTTCAAAACAGACATCATAAACACCATCAATTCCCAACTTGGTACCATTAAAATTAAAAGAAAACAAGAAGAATAAAATGCTACTTTGGCAATTTTCTTTCCTCAATGTAGGAAAAGACATCCTGAAAAGGAATGCCCCCTTAATTTTATTGAAATCTGTGGCCTTTGTATAGAAGATCACCCTACCAGTGAGTGCCCTTATTTACTTGGACTTAAATCCATTTTCAAGGGAGGGGGAGAACCTCAAGAAACATCATATCCCCCCAAGAGGACATGGAGACAAAAAAATCCCGATATGTTTGTAGACCCTACCACACAATATTCACAACAGAAATGGGCACCTCCAATGTCCTATCCTCAATGGTCACATCAGCAACCAAAAATCCATCCTTGGCAACAAGGATGGAGAGGGACTACATATGGGAATGTTAACTTTCAGCCAGCAACCTTTCCCACCTACTCACAATACCCTTCCAATATTTCTCAATTGCTATCTGGATTTAATACCCCTGCTCTTCCTCCACCTCCACGTCTGCAGCAAAAACTTGCACTGCCTATAAACCGAAATCTGTAGCAACAAATGCAAGTTGCACCTATCCCAAACCCTCCTCAGCCTACCCCTATTCCTGCACAACCCATTCTTAATCCAAATAATAGACCTACACAGCCTGTACAAAATATTGAAGTACAAACCTTCCCCACTTATTTGATAACTCCTGCTTCATTTAATGAAATTGAATTAAGATCAGGGAGGGTTGTAAATAAACCAAATCCTACTGTGGTTATTCAAGAAGAAGAACAAGTAGATAATCAAGCAATTCAAGAAGAAGAACAAATAGATAATCAAGCAGTTCAATGAGAAGAACAAATGGATAACCAATTAAATGAATAAAGAAACACCCATGTACAACATGAAACTCCTCCTCACACTTCTCACCCAGCAGAAATGCCTCAGAAAATTAATATGCCTCCTTTAAATCCAGAAAGGTTACTTGTGAAGAAATCTGAGGTACCTCTAGAACATAATCTAGAGACTGAACTTAGAAACATATGTGTGAAGATTCCCCTACTTCATGCCATCAAGGATATACCTATTTATGCTAATATTGTAAGGGATATTTGCATTAAAAATCCATGGAGGAAGAGGAAGGAGACTTATGTTATACAGGTGGTTGGACAATTATCAGAATTTGTATTAGAAAATCCATCCAAATATAATGATCCAGGAAATCCAGTAGTAACCATAGAGATTAACGATATTCCTTTGCCAAACACACTTATTGGTCTAGGAGCAACAATAAATATTATGTCAGTTGACACCATGAAAGCGCTGCAACTAAATCACCTAAGACCAACACAGACTTTGTTGGAATTAGCAAACAAATCAGTCATTAGCCCAGCAGGGGGTCTAGATGATATAACAGTTACTTTGGCCTCTTGGGAATACCCTATGGATTTCTTAGTGATTCGTCCCAAATCCTCCAAACCAGGACATCCAATAGTGCTTGGTCGACCTTGGTTGGCCACTGTTGAAGCGTTTATTAGTTGTCATTCTAGAGAAATGAATACTTCCAATGGCACCCAAAGTCAAAAGCTTATCCTCTTTCCTCCTGCCCAACCAGCCACTGACATTCCTCTCTTGTGGGAGAATCACTATGGGGAGGAGGATTGTACTCAACCCTTGTTGACACTCGAACAAGTAAAAGGATTTCAAGAGAAAACTGAAGAATAAATCTTAAGCCTGTTTTTTGGATACAAAATGCATTGAATACCCTCAATATTTTCCTGAGTACACACATATCTTCAGCTTTGAATTCCATGAAAAATGGCACCCCTCCACCTCTACAGTAGCCACCATTTCACAAGTAGATGAAGGGAAAGAATCAGATGTCCAAGATGTTGAAATCAGTCCTAGAAAATCTTTGTATATCAATGCTAGCTTAGAAACAGATCAGCAACAAAAGTTGATTCAAATGATTCAAGGGAAATCTGGTGCTTTTCCATGGGATTAGTCTGAAATAAAAGCGATCCACCGAGACACTTTTATGCATCATATTTACACTATTGACCAAATCAAACCTGTTAGGAAACCCCAAAGAAGAATGAATCCAGCCTTGAAAGACATAGTGAAAGAAGAACTCCAGAAACTCATGCATGCTAATTTCAATTACCCTATATTAGATAGCAACTGGGTATCACCATTATTTATTGACCCTAATAAAATTGGTAAATGAATGATTTGTGTGGAATTTCAATAATTGAACAAGGCTACCTACAAAGATTTCTTTCAATTTCCTTTCATAGACTAGGTCTTGGGCACTTTGTCTGGGAAGAGGTATTTTTTTTGGGGGGTGGGTTTAGTCGTTACAATCAGATCCAAATTTCACCAGAAGACTGGGACAAAACCACATTTACTTGCCCATGGGGGACCTAATCGTATAGGGTTATTCCTTTTGGTTTGTGTAATGCACCTGCTACCTTTCAAAGGGATGTCTTGGCCATTTTCTCTGATTTGTCCCATGACTATGTAGAAGTCTACATGGATGACTTCACAGTGTATGGGGATGATTTCCAATAGGCATTGGACAATTTGGAGAAAGTATTGATTAGGTGTAAAGAAACCAACCTTTCCCTCAGTCATGAAAAATCTAGAATGATTCTCACTGGAGGAATTATTTTAGGTCACCACATCTCCGGTACTGGAATAAGAGTAGACCCTGCCAAGATTGACATCATTTCCCAAATCAAAATCCCTAGCTCACAAAAAGAAGTCATAAGCTTTTTAGGGCATGCTGGTTACTATAGGAGGTTCATTCAAAATTTTACAAATCTAGTTGCCCCTCTGTTCAAACTGTTAGCAAAAGAGGTTGAATTTTGTTGGAATGAACACTGTCAAATCTCCTTTGAAATTTTGAAAACAAAGCTTTCAAGTTCCCTTGTTTTGAGAGGACCAAACTGGTCTCTTCCTTTTCATATCTATATAGATGCCTCAGATACATCTTTGGGGGTTGTTTTAGGACAAAGGGAAGGCCAGATTCCATATTCTATGTACTTTGTCAGTAAGAATCTTTAACCTACTAAAGTAAATTACACTGTCACTGAAAAAGAATTATTGTCAGTAGTACATGCCATTAACAATTTCAGACACTACATAACAGGGTATGAATTTTTTGTACATACCGACCATTCAGATATTATATTTTTAATGAAAAAACCTATTACAAATGCTAGAGTGACTAGATGGTTGTTATTACTACAAGAATTCAATATCACCATCATTGATAGACCTGGAAAAGATAATTTAGTTGTTGATTTATTGTCTAGACTCATTCATACATGTGATGATACTCCAGTAGATGATGATTTTCCAGATGACAATCTATTTACTATTTCTACTTACATTCCTTGGTATGCAGATGTAGCCAACTATATTGTAATGGGAAAGCTTCCTCGGAATCTGTCCTCTCGAGAAAAACAAAGAATTATCCAGCTAAGTGCCAATTAAATGTGGCATGACGATTGTTTATACCGAACTGGGCCTGATTTGGTGATCATAAGGTGTGTCCGGGATGATGAGATGCATGATATCTTCAAAGCATGCCATGATGGTCCATGTGGAGGCCATTTTGCTGATAAAAGGATAGCATACAAGATCTTACAGTCTGGCTACTATTGGCCAACTATTTTCAAGGATGCAAAGAAGTATGTGGCCAGTTGTGATGATTTCCAAAGGATGGGAAAACCTATTGAAATTGATGAGATGCCCCTCCAAGCTCAAGAAGTAGGGGAATCTCATCAATTTCAATAGTTTTTCCTATCCTTTGATTCTGTATTGTTCAGTAAGAGCATTGAAAAAATTGGAGGTGATGAGAAGAAGTATTTTCAGTCAGGTGATTGGGCCCTCCTGTATGATAGTAGGTTCAAGAATCTTAACGGTTGGGACCCTATGAAGTTGATACAGTTTATGACAATGGTTCAGTTAAGATAAAGACTATTGATGACAATTATAATCCCTTTGTTGTGAATGGGCATCGATTGAAGGTTTATCATAAGCCTCTATCCAAAGAGGATTTTGTCAAACATGTTCTTCGGAATTTCGAAATGCAACTAGTAAGCAAGGGGGTTGTTAAGCCCTAATATTGGCTCATTACCCCTTAATTGGGGAATATTATATTAGTAATGTTATTTTATTTATGTCGTCTTTAGGCCATTAGTTGTAATTATACCTCCTAGTCTCCTATATATACCAAGGAGACATTTTCATT
>SNQJ01S0065335.1:0-18692 GCA_010110895.2 Picea sitchensis | reverse complement strand
GTTATTTTATTTATGTCGTCTTTAGGCCATTAGTTGTAATTATACCTCCTAGTCTCCTATATATACCAAGGAGACATTTTCATTTTCAATCATCTTGTACTTGAACATTTAAGTGGGGTAAAAGGAGGTTTCCCCCTTGAAGAATCTTATTATCTGAAATTATCTCTTTTTCAAGGCGTTGATTACTTTTTTTGAGGTTTTTCTATGCTATATTGATATTTGGTTCTTAACATATGGTATCAGAGCTCAAGGTCTTGGGGTTTCACTGCTACATCTGAGACACCTTGGAATTTTTGCTATAACTTTTTTTATACAATGTTTCAAAAGGAACGGCTTGGAGAATATTTAGTATATGGATCAAGCTACGTTGGGTTCAAAATTCAGTTCCTGAGGCATTACACTTTCGGAGATATAGCTTGTACAAGATAGGGTTCTGGAATCATCCTGAACTACGTCATTGCGGAATTTTCGCTATAAAAGTATTTTTGTAACGTTTTAGACCCTAAATTCTGGAGGCTATTTACAAAACTTAGTAAGGTATATGTGGTAAACATTTTGGCTTCTGGGTCATCTCAAATTTGTAGATACACCTTGTGTAAGATAGGGTATCTGACTAGTCCTATTGACTAGTCTCAAGAAGGCGTTCCAGGTAAAACAATCATAACTTATTCCTAGAGTATCCAAATTGCATGGGACTGGTTTCATTGGATTGTGGAAAGTCTTTATTATTTGTGGTGCGAGTTTTAGAATTTTATATCAATTATTTTGTCTGGGGCAATCTATACAAGTGAGATCTCCTGGAAAGGCCAAAAATCGGCAAGTTGTCAGGAAGTTACCGTAAATTCCACTTGGCACATCAAATTTTGATTAGACATGTGGCATTGCAGAGAAGAAATATCAGAGAACTACATAAAAGAAAGTTTCATACCCAGAAGGGATGAAACTTGGGAGATACAACAAAATAAATATTGTCTAGTAGAACCACCTCAAAATCAAGGTTCAAAAGTGATACTTGGCCAACATGCCACCAAAAAAGGGAACTTCTACACCAAATAAGCCTCCAGAAAATCCTACTTGGACTCTTGATGAAGGTGAAGAAATACGTAGGGACATAAATGAACTACAAAATAAGATGGATTCAATGGAAGCTAAGTTGGATATTAAGATGGATTCAATGGAATCTAAATTGGATACTAAGATGGATTCAATGGAAGCTAAGTTGGATGGTTTAAAAGGGGAGATCATGGAAGTATTGAAAAAATTTGTAACAGAGAAGACACCTGAAAGTGAAAATGCATCCTATGAAATTCATGATGAGGACACAAGGAAGGTGAATCAAGAATGGAGAAACTCCAACTTTGGTTTGAAAACCAACCATGTTCCTAAGATTGATATGAGGAAGTTTGATGGAAAGGACCCAATCACATGGATACTTTAGATGGAGCAATTCTTTGATCTCCATAATGTGCCACATACACAAAAGGTACGAATTACTTCTTTATATTTAGAACCTAATCAATTTGTATGGTATCGATGGCTTTTTTCTCGCAAATCACTCATCACTTGGACAATTTTCACGGAAGAAATGATAGCACACTATGAGGATACAAGGAGCAATATCTTCTTTAGCCAATTGATAAATCTCAAGCAAAAGGGTTTAGTTACCGAACACATTGAGAACTTCCAAAGATTGAATATAAAGGTAACCGATATTCCAGATGACACTTGATTGATGTATTCATAGGAACTTTAAGGATAACATTCAACATGAGGTTCACCTTTGGGAACCCAAATCATTGGAGAATGCATTTAAGGTGGCAAAGAAATGTTGAAAGTAAAAATATGGCTATGGCTACTAGAAGGACCAATCCACACATCTATAGAGAGATTAAAAGTATAGCTTCTTCTGAAACACCTCAACCTACAAGGTTGACATACCTCAACAATTGGAGAGAAAAGCAAAAGGTTTATTCTTTAATTTTGAAAGCAAGTGCAGGTAAAAGGACATAAGTGTGGTGAGAAGAAATTATTCTACATGGGTGTGAAGAGGAAGAAGAATAAGAACAAGAACCATCTCCAAGATGAAAATGTAGAAACAATTTCATGCGAAGAGTTGACTCCGATATCATGCCAATGCATTGGCTAGAATTAGCACTCCTCAAACCTTCAAGGTCGGGGATACATCAAAAAGAAAAAGGTAATAGTCCTAATTGATTAGGTACTCATAATTTCATTCATATAAATTAGCCAAGATCTCAATTGCTTTGTATATCGGCCCGAGTTTCAAGTAATGATTGTAGATGGAGGAACTATCAATTGTTTAGGAAAATGCAATAAGATCAAATCTTACTATGGGGGAATATGTAATGAATAGTCCAGTAGTTGTTATACCCATGGGTGAATGGGATGTTGTACTAGGAATCGATGGATTACAATCATTAGGAACAATGGCTTTTAATTTTTAAGAACTTTTCATGAAATTTCCATTGGAAGGAAAGAAATTGGTTAAGAGGTATCACAAGGAAACGGTGGGTGATAAAGACTCCTAGCGGCATGAAAATTACTAAAAAGGGGCATCAAGGTGTTGTGCACAACTATGCTCACTAAGATGTTCAAACATCTAATCCATCTATTCCTCAAAGATCTCAAAGGATCATTGTTAAGCATTCAAAGTATTTGAAGACATTCCCAAAGGTCTTCACCCACTCGAAATCATGATCGTGAAGTTCACCTAATTCACAGGAGTGTTCCTCTTAACATTGGGCCATACAGATACCCTTGTACTTTGAGGAGGTGAAATTGAGTGCATGGTTGAAGAAAATGTTAGAAACAGCATTATTGGAGCACAGTAGAAGTTCTTACTGCACCGATTAGTAATGGTATTCAGAAATATAGCTCATGGTACATTATGTGTCAGGATTATAGAGAGCTCAACAATATCACTATTAAAGATAAGTTTCCCATTCCCATCATTGATGAATTGTTAGATGAACTACATGGAGCAATCTATTTCAAAATTGGATCTTCGTTCGAGGTATCATGAGTTGAATGAAGGAAGTATATCCCAAAAAATAGCATTCCAAACTCATGAGGCCATTATGAATTTTTTGAATAATGCCTTTTGTATACAAATGCACCTTCCACATTTCCAAGGGTTGATGAATTCCATTTCAAGCCTTCCTTGAAAATTTTTGTTGGTATTTTTTTGATGATATGCTAATCTACTGCTTAATTCTTGGGAGGATCATGTGAGACATGTTGACAGGTGCTACAACTACTAAAGGAGCAACAACTATATGCCAAACCATCCAAATGTTTCTTTGGAGTAAAGGAGGTAGAATGTTTGGGTCCTTGTATCTCATTGAAGAGGTGTCAAGGTAGACCCTAACACGATTAAGACCATGATGGACTAGGCGATTCCCAAAACATTAAAAGAATCTTAAGAGGATTTTTTAGGTTTGACAGTTTACTACATAAGTTTGTTTGGAACTATGGAAGAATAGCGGCACCTTTTAATGGAACTAACTAAGGATGCATTTTCATGGACTTGAGAGGAAACTAAATCTTTTGAACAAATTAAAGAGGTGATATGTAAAGCTCTTGTCTTGACCCTCTTGACTTCACAAGAAACTTTATTGTAGAGTGTGATGCCTCGAGGAAAGGGTGGTGTTGTCCCTAATGCATGAAGGATGGCCCCTAGCTTTTGAAAGTCGACCACTCAAGGAAAGGACTTACAAATCCATTTATGAGAAAGAAATGATGCTTGACAGCCATTGAAGAAATAGCATTCTTACCTAATAGGTAGGCACTTCAAGGTCAAAGCAGAGATCATGATAGTCTTAAATACTTCTTGGAACAAGACTATCTTGAAGATAACAAAAATGGGTAACAAGATATTGGGTTATATGATTTTGAAATCGTCTATAAAAGGGAAGAAAAATGTTGTGGCAGATGCACTCTCAAGAAAGGATGAATATGTTGAGGCATTTCTCTATACTATCTACGATCATCCAACCCGATTGGATAATAGAAACAGGGATGAATGGAATATTGAAAAGTCTTGGACTCTCCATTTCAAAAGGTTCTTGTGGGATTCCAGTTACATCGGATACATTTTACATGGAAAAATGATTCACTATGGTGCAAAGATCATTTATATTTGTAAGAACTCCCAACAAACAAAAGGTACTATTGGTGCACACCTCTCCATTGGGAGGCACTCAAAGATTTTTGAAAACCTACCATAGAGTCAAAAGGAGTTTTTGGGGATGGCCTTAAAACAATGTTCAAAATTTTGTGGAAGAATGTTTGGTTTACCAACAAAAATAAGGTGGAAACAATTAAGACCCTAGGTCCTTTACAACCTTTATCCATCCCAAGTCCAACGTTGGGAGGTTTCCATGGATTTCATCATTGGGTTACACCAAAGTCTGAAGGAAAGAGTGTCATCATGGTGATTTTGATAGGCTGACCAAGTACACACTTTTGTGCACTCTCTCATCCCTTCAAAGCTAATTATAGTTACCACCATTCATGGAAGGTTCAAAAGCTACACTTGGCAGCTAAAAGATTATTATGGTATGAAGATCCATCTTGCTGGACATTTTGGACTAAAATTATTTTCTTGTTTGGGTACTCAATTTGGCTCATAGCTCATCCTATCATCCTCAATCCGATGGACCAACTGAGATAGTGAAATATGCGGAAGGATACCTTCGTTGCTTTGTCTCACGATAAACAAACACCATGGTTCAATTGGTTACCCTTGGTAGAATGGTGTATAACACTTCCTTTCATGCTACAACAAAAATGACACCATTTATGGGGTATGGATACCACCCTCCTTCCATCACTTCTTCTCTAAAGAAAATCTAAGGTTCATGGTGGAAGATCACATCAGAATCAACAACAAGTTCTCCAAATATTAAGGACAACATGACCATGTACGGAATGTATGAAACAACAAGTAGATTAACATCTTAGTGAAATAATTTTTGAAGTAGCGGATTGGGTATTTTAAGACTACAACCATACAAGCGGATGTCCCTCAAGCAAGCCAAGAAGTATAATGAATTATCACCAAAGTAATATGGCCCTTATAAGGTGTTTCAAAAGATTGGTACTATGGCATACAAATTGGGTTACTTGCATTTCATTTTAACATGTTTCCATGTTTTCATGCTTAAAGAAGGTTATAGGTGTAGGATCAGTTCAAACTATATTACCCAGTGATGAGGAAGGAAAAATCATGTTGGATCATGAAGCCATCACTGATAATTACCGGTGAGGAATAGATCCATTTGGTATCTCATTAAAATGGAAACTGTTGAGAAAGCTACACTTGGGAAGATGAATATTTATACATAAGCATGCAGAGTTACTCAAGCGTCTTGGACAACACTTGTCTCAAGGGAGGGTCATTAATCCCTAATATTGACTCATTACCTTAATTGGGGCATATTATATTAGTAATGTTATTTATTGTAATAGGCTTTAAGCCATTAGTTGTAATTATACTCCTAGTCTCCTATATATATGAGGGAGACATTTCATTGAATCATCTTGTACTTGAACATTTAAATTGGGTAAAAGGTTTCCCCTCGAGAAAGAATACATTATCCTAAATTTAAAAGGAGGTTTCCCCCTCGAAGAGGCTTATTATCTAAAATTATCTCTTTTTCAAGGCGTTGAGTACTTTTTCTGAGGTTTTTCTATGCTATATTGATATTTGGTTCTTAACATATGGTATCAGAGCTCAAGGTCTCCTTAATGGGGGTTTATCCTCTTGTTGGTTCTTAACATATGGTTCTTAACATTTGGTTCTTAACATATGGTTATTAACATGGGTTTATCCTCCTCTTGATCCACCACATAAAGTTTGATTGT
Organism: Picea sitchensis; assembly: GCA_010110895.2. Classification (NCBI taxonomy): domain Eukaryota; kingdom Viridiplantae; phylum Streptophyta; class Pinopsida; order Pinales; family Pinaceae; genus Picea; species Picea sitchensis. Next base: position 12,806 of record SNQJ01S0065335.1, on the reverse strand, counting down.
GTGAATTAATTTGGCTTTGTACTGATAAAACTCATCCTCTTTGTGTTAAATTGTGTACAGAATCACTTCAGGATCTCTATTCCATATGACCATGGGTGGTGTCCAAGTGCTAACACAAGAGAGCGCTTAATCGCTTATTAAGATCGACGGTCGTGTTTTATTTGAAAATTGAGATGGATGGTTCTCATTTACTCCGAGACTTCATTGTTTCCGGACTCTAGCCTTTGCATTCTTCCAACACTCTCGGAGCAAATTTCATGAGAGTGCATATTAGCACATCCCTACTTAATAACCTTCACATGTCCAAGAGCTAGGACCGTAGGCTTAGGAAAAAAGTAGCTCCCTCTTTCCAGGTATTCGGCTATTCATGACTCCAGGACTCTGGGTTTCTCGAACTCTGAAGTAGTTCAATCCCTCCAGAGTTTGACCTACCGAAGTGGTCATCAAGAATGGGAAATCAGTTTTTGTCAGTTGTTAGTACTCCTTATGCTATCCTTCCACTGTACTTGATCAAACTGTCAAGAAATATTCCTGAGGATATTATATCAACGAACAAACATTAATTCGTGACTTCGGCCTTCAGTGCTTCAGACATGTTTGCTGGTAGGAGAAGTGAGATATCCTTGCAGGATGTAATTCCAGAGTGACAAGGCATGCTAAAATCATTGTTGATGTGGCACTGGCTAAGTGGCTACCATGTGTCACCTTGATTCATGAATTTCATATACCTAATGTGTCATCTAGACCTTGACACTTGCCACTAGCTGATTGGGCCAGGTGTCATCTTTGTCTTCTGCCACATGTATCCCTCCTGGATCATGGATCTGCACTTCGCGGCTTCACTACTTCGTGGATTAGGGGTTTTTAGTTGTTTGTGACTCCTCCTAATCCTGAAGTGGTAAACGTCGGGTTGACTATTCCTTCCCTTCCACTACTTCATCCAATGGTCGGTAGGATTTCTCGGCTCTTAATTTGTTCCTACAGTCGACAAGAGTCTGCGACTTCGGGGCTTTAGCCTTTGGGTAAAGTTACATGTTTCAGAATCCTTTTAGCCAAAGTGGTCAACGTTGAAGTCGACCACTATTGAAACCTCCTATCCTCATCCAACAGTCACAATGCACTGCCCAGATCTGATGGCCCCTCATTCACTTCAGAACTTCGGGGCTATGTGGACTCATCCTTGTCTCAAATATTCTCTGACGTGGTTAAGATCCGGAGTACCAAATATTTCTATCTCCTTCTTGATCCAATGGTCGAGAACTAACCCAAATTTTCTCCACNTTAACAGCCGTCATTTACTTCACAACTTTGGAGGTTTCAAGACTTCGTGTCTTATGGGGTATGCTTATCCTGTCCTTCCACTTGGTTCTATCTGAAAATCAGGATAGATCCTAAACTAATCTAACGGTTGTGATTACTCCTAAATTATGAATGGTCAATTAGGATTCCAGGATCCTTTACGAAGGGTTATTTTGTGCAGGTTTTGGCTTCCACACGATATGATGGTATTGGATTGTCCTGAAAACTTCATCAATGAACAGGATTCCTCCTAAACCCTTTGTCTTTATACTTGGATTCCAACTAAAACAAGATCATTGATCTGTACCTTTGTTCAATGATCAATGATTATCATATCTCCCAACTATAACAGAGTTTCCTCACAGTTATAAGGGCGTTCTCCAGTTGATCTGTTGGGAATTCGATCCCAATAGAACTTCCTTAAGGTAGTCCTTTTCCTGAGCTTTCCTTCGACCTTTGAAAAGGTATTAATGTTGCACGTTCTAATCTTGTGAAACCTAATAGGTTGTCACTCCTGAGATATAGGTTTATAATGGATTCCTCTGCATCTCAAACTATGTCTTCTCTGCAACCTACTATGTTATCTCTCCTGAGATTTAGGATCTCAAATACATATAATGACAATACCATATTGATGTTCTTGACATCAATGCCAACACCATAATACCATGTCCAACATTGATCATATTGGCCTTCTTTGACATCAATGCCAACACCATAACACCATGTCCAACAATTTCTTCATAGAGTTTAGAACTTCCCTAAAATGAAATCTATGGGGTAGCATTTGATAAAGAGAATAATTGCAAGGTTATGTTGGAGGAATAATATTGGAGATTAGTCATCGCAAAATAGCTCATATCAACAGATCTTAAACTATTATGAAATCTTAGATTTTGTAGTTTAATTCCTTAGATCCAAGATTAGTTAATTACTTGATTTGCTTGAATTTATAAAATAACTGAATTATGAAAATGAAAGAAATGAGAAAAAGAACACACCATTCACACACAAATGAACACAAGATATATATAAGTGTGTATATTTTCACAGTTTGTCATATTATGTATGAGATTTCTGGATAAACGTTGTGTAGGTAGTTTCGAAACTACCTACACAGTTTTCATCTGAAAATCTCATACATAACACAAGATATATTATGGGAAACCCAATACGGGAGAAAACCCAACTAGAAGGTGAGGCCTATGCTTTTCTCTCTTTTCTTCAATTATGGAAATGCAAATACAAAGAAAGACGCACTCATTGTGGAGTTGTCTTTGACATTGTGAATTGTATGGATGCTACATAATCTTTCCCTCCTATGTTATGCTCTCAAAATACCACTCCTAGTTCCTCTACTCAACTATGGAACAAGTACGATGCTAAAGAATGGAAACCTCTCCCCTTCTGGCAGCTTGTTATTTAACATAGCTCGATAGTCATCCAAGGTTAGGGTTTTGACTTCCTCAACCTTCAATTAATGATAAGGTTTGGACCTTCTAAAAATCCACACGTCTCTAGCCCCACACGTTTGAGTAATTGGGGTCGATGTGGCATCCTCTCATACCATGGTGGTCAATATGGTAGGTCAACTTGCAGGAAGCATAACTTTCGCATACGAATTTTGATTGAGTCGATTCTTGCACCATTGAAAATGCCTCGGTGTGTAGAATATGGCATCTTCCACAAAAGTAGGTTTTGGTCCAAAACAATGTCGCTTGATGCCTCAAAATGGCTCCAGAAGATTTCAAATGGTTTCCAACCCCAATTTTTCAAATTGGGACCTACCGCTAAAATGGATCCACAAGTTGATTCCTTCAATTTTTTCCACCTAGAAAGTATCAAGATAGATGATAAATTATGTAATGATNCAAAATGGCTCCAGAAGATTTCAAATGGTTTCCAACCCCAATTTTTCAAATTGGGACCTACCGCTAAAATGGATCCACAAGTTGATTCCTTCAATTTTTTCCACCTAGAAAGTATCAAGATAGATGATAAATTATGTAATGATCCAATCCAAATCACTTGTGTTCTTTCCTCAAGGAACCAAGATTTTTTCATTCACCATTGTTAGAGAGAGATTTCAAGAAGAAAAAGGATCCATCCCAAGGATATTGTTGGAGCCCACTTGCCTCCATCCATTCTCACCAAGTGATATTACTCATTTTATACTTTTCCACTGGACTAATATATGAGCAGTATTGTTTCCCTCTAATTTCTTGTGTTTAAATGGAATTCTCATAGTTGAACTTGTAGTTTAGTTGCATGTAAGTTTTATTTTTTTTATTTTCCATTGTACTACTCTTGTTCTTGTCTCAAAACTAATCATTGTTTGTTGTTTAGCTCAGATCCTAGCTAAAACAAGGGGGTTTTCCTCACCAATGCAAAAAAAACTCAATATATTGGTGACTCCCACTTGGATTTAGATCATTATATCTCACTTATTAGTTGTTTTTAGTTATTTTCTAACCTATGGAGACTTGTAGGAATGTTGTTTGTTGTCTAGCTCACATATTAGCTAAAACAAGGGGGTTTTGCTCACCAATGCATCAAAATACCCAACATATATTGGTGACTCCCACTTGGATTTAGATCATTATATCTCACTTATTAGTTGTTTTTATTAATTTTCTAACCTCTAATGACATGTAGAAAAAAAATTTAACAAAATAGGGTATTCCCACATAGGACAAACACCTTACAAACAGAATTACTAAACCCACACCATGAGGTTTTACTAGGATTGAATTGGGGAATCTACTAGAAAACTTCAAAACAGACATCATAAACACCATCAATTCCCAACTTGGTACCATTAAAATTAAACGAAAACAAGGAGAATAAAATGCTACTTTGGCAATTTTCTTTCCTCGGTGTAGGAAAAGACATCCTGAAAAGGAATGCCCCCTTAATTTTATTGAAATTTGTGGCCTTTGTACAGAAGATCACCCTACCATTGAGTGCCCTTATTTACTTGGACTTAAATCCATTTTCAAGGGAGGGGGAGAACCTCAGGAAATATCATATCCCCCCAAGAGGACATGGAGACAACAAAATCCCGATATGTTTGTAGACCCTACCACACAATATTCACAACAGCAATGGGTACCTCCAATGTCCTATCCTCAATGGTCACCTCAGCAACCAAAACTCCATCCTTGGCAACAAGGATGGAGAGGGACTACATATGGGAATGTTAACTTTCAGCCAACAACCTTTCCCACCTACTCACAATACCCTTCCAATATTTCTCAGTTGCTATCGAGATTTAATACCCCTACTCTTCCTCCACCTCCACGTCTGCAGAAACAACTTGCACTACCTATGAACCCAAATATGTAGCAACAAATGCAAGTTTCACCTATCCCAAACCCTCCTCAGCCTACCCCTATTCATGCACAACCCACTCCTAATCCAACTAATAGACCTACATAGCCTGTACAAAATATTAAAGTACAAACCTTCCCCACTTATTTGATAACTCCTGCCTCATTTAATGAAATTGAATTAAGATCAGGGAGGGTTGTAAATAAACCAAATCCTATTGTGGTTATTCAAGAAGAAGAACAAGTAGATAATCAAGCAATTCAAGAAGAAGAACAAATAGATAATCAAGCATTTCAATAAGAAGAACAAATGGATAACCAATTAAATGAATAAAGAAACACCCATGTACAACATGAAACTCCTCCTCACACTTCTCACCCAGCAGAAATGCCTCAGAAAATTAATATCCCTCCTTTAAATCCAGAAAGGTTACTTGTGAAGAAATATGAGGTACCTCTAGAACATAATCTAGAGACTGAACTTAGAAACATATGTGTGAAGATTCCCCTACTTCATGCCATCAAGGATATACCTATTTATGCTAAGATTGTAAGGGATCTTTGCATTAAAAATCCAGGGAGGAAGAGGAAGGAGCCTTATGTTATACAGGTGGTTGGACAATTATCAGAATTTGTATTAGAAAATCCATCCAAATATAATGATCCAGGAAATCCAGTAGTAACCATGGATATTAACGATATTCCTTTGCCAAACACACTTATTGGTCTAGGAGCAGCAATAAATATTATGTCAGTTGACACCATGAAAACGATGCAACTAAATCACCTAAGACCAACACAGACTTTGTTGGAATTAGCAGACAAATCAGTCATTAGCCCAGTAGGGGGTCTAGATGATATAACAGTTAATTTGGCCTCTTGGGAATACCCTATGGATTTCTTAGTGATTCGTCCCAAATCCTCTAAACCAGGACATCCAGTAGTGCTTGATCGACCTTGGTTGGCCACTGCTGAAGCGTTTATTAGTTGTCAGTCTAGAGAAATGAATACTTCCAATGGCACCCAAAGTCAAAATCTTATCCTCTTTCCTCCAACCCAACCAGCCACTGACATTCCTCTCTTGTGGGAGAATCACTATGGTTGATATAGATTCATGTTCAATTGATTCATCTAAAGGAAGGTATAGGTTCATGTTCAATTGATTCATCTAAAGGAAGGTGAGAAGGTGGAGGTGGATTTTCATCCTCATTATCATCATATGAAGAAGAAACCAGAATAGGAACGGAAGATGGAATAAAAGCCAAAGATGGCTCATAGGCCGAAGATGGCATAAATCTTGAATTAGGCTCGTATCCCGAGATATTTTCATCAAACTTAACATCTCTTCTAATAATTATTTCATTGGAATGAGGTTGAACAGGTTTGTAGCCTTTGACATATTCAAAATATCCAACCAAAATGCACGTATATTTCACTTATGATCTCATGAGAAGTAGGGAAATAATTAGTGAAAAGCATTGTCTTTTTTATTGTGGTTCATTCGAGCAAGGGGTTGGACAAGGAGAGATTGGTGAGGCTGCTACATTTGCATCTACACTTTGTAAGAACCTTATTGTGTTATCATTAATACATGTGTTTGGCTTGTTTCCTTCAAGATTGTGTATCCAACGAATCCTGAATTGACATGTAAATGAGTGAAATATACTAAGCATATATTTACACCAACATTTTGGCGTCGTTGTTGGGGAGTTGTAAACGGTAATAGGTAGCATTTTGAGTTTGATTTGTTTGATGAGTTTGGATTGGATTTAAGGACAATCTGAAGGTGGAGATAAGACAGTAAGTCGAGAGGTAAGAACATGCGCATCCACTTTAGTGGGGTTGTTCCAAAGTTGGGTTGTCCTCTTTCCTTTACTAGTTAAAATTTTGTGTTTCATTAGTATTAGAGTTTCTTCTTTTTATGAGTAGATATAGGGATAATAAAGGTAGATTTATTGCTTCCAAATTTTCAAAAAAAATAGAAAAACAAACAACAAGAAAACCCCCCTCCACACTAATTATGCTAAAATTCGTGCAGGAACAATTCTCAGAGGAAAAAGTTCAAAGGCAGCAGTTGAAACAACAACCAAAGGCACTAAATCTGAAGCCATTGTTCAGATTGAAAGCATAATACAACAAGAAATAGGGGAAGCACTGGTGACCCCATCAGAAGGAGGAGCTGGAAAAGAGACAAAGGTAGTGATAGAAGAATTTGCATCTGCCATTGGGGCAAAATACAAGGTATTGGAACAGTTAGATATACCAAAACTCCCAGTGGTTGAACCATCACTTAGTGGGGAAACATCACTAGCACCCTACAAAGTGTTATTTTGAGACATGGCAGATGAAGATGGAAATGCAAACAACAAAACAGAGACATTTGGATTCCCAATATTGTACATCGCCAAAGATGTTGCTATGAAGAATATTCCATTGTCCTCATTGCCTCACTTCCATGGTATATCAACAGAAGATCCTGATTCATTTTTTTTTAAATTTGATATACTATGTAGTAGTTATAATTACTTTGATAATGCACAAAAACTAAAACTCTTTCCAACCACAATAAAAGACTCAGAATTAAGGTGGTTTATGAGCCTAGGAGAACACACTATCTTATCTTGGGATGGTATGAAGGAGACTTTCCTCTAGAAATATCAAGATTACTACAGACCTAGGGATGCTAGAAATGGCATATTTAAAATGCAGAAATCTGAGGAATAAAGTTTGGAAGATTGCCTAGAAAGGTTACTATACAACTACCAAAAGACAAAGCAGTTTTCCTTAGATATAGCCATAGTTAGGACCATATCCCTAAAAGGTGTGAGGGATGACTACATTGAAGTACTAAACATCATGAGTTCTGGAGATGTGTAGCAAAAGCCATTTGCAGACATTGTAGAGTATTGTAAAAGATACTCCCGCAGTCAAGCCAAAACAGGAAAAAGTGTAAGAGATCCCACAACATAATTACTAAACCCACACCAGGAGGTGTTACTAGGATTGAATTGGGGAAACTACTAGAAAACTTCAAAACAGACATCGAAAACACCATCAGTTCCCAACTTGATACCATTAAAATTAAAAGAAAACAAGAAGACGAAAATGCTACTTTGGCAATTTTATGTCCTCAATGTAGGAAAAGGCATCCTGAAAAGGAATTCCCCCTTAATGTTATTGAAATTTTTGGCCTCTGTATAGAATATCACCCTACCAATGAGTGCCCTTATTTACTTGGACTTAAAGCCATTTCAAATGGAGGGGGAGAACCTCAGGAAACATATATCCCCCCAAGAGGACATGGAGACAACAAAATCCCAATATGTTTGTAGACCCTACCACACAATATTCACAACAGAAATGGGTACCTCCAATGTCCTATCCTCAACGGTCACCTCAACAACCAAAAATCTAGCCTTGGAAACAAGGATGGAGAGGGCCTACATATGGGAATGTTACCTTTCTACCAACAACCTTTCCCACCTACCCACAATACCCTTCCAATATTTCTCAGTTGATATCAGGATTTAATCCCCCTACTCTTCCTCCACCTCCACAGCTGCAACAACAACTTGCACTGCCTATGAACCCAAATCTGTAGCAACAAATGAAAGTTTCACCTATCCCAAGCCCTCCTCATCCTACCCCTATTCCTGCACAACCCATTCCTAATCCAAATAATAGAACTACACAGCCTATACAAAATCTTGAAGTACAAACCTTCCCCACTTATGTGATAACTTTTGCTTCATTTAATAAAATTGAATTAAGATCAGGGAGGGTTGTAAATAAACCAAATCCTACTGTGGTTATTCAAGAAGAAGAAGAAGTAGATAATCAAGCAGTTCAAGAAGAAGAAAAAATAGATAATCAAACAGTTCAAGAAGAATAACAAATGTATAACCAATTAAATGAAGAAAGAAACACTCGTGTACAACAGGAAACTCCTCCTCACACTTCTCACCCACCAGAAATGCCTCAGAAAATTAATCCTCCTCCTTTAAATCCATAAAGTTTACTTGTGAAGAAATATGAGGTATCTCTAGGACATAATCTAGAGACTAAACTTAGAAACATATGTGTGAATATTACCCTACTTCATGCCATCAAGGATATACCTATTTATGCTAATATTGTAAGGAATCTTTGCATTAAAATCCAAGGAAGAAGAGGAAGGAGCCTTCTGTTAAACAGGTGGTTGGACAATTATCAGAATTTATATCACAAATTCCATCCAAATATAATGATCTAGGAAATCCAGTAGTAACCATAGATATTAATGGTATTCCTTTGACAAACACATTTATTGATCTAGGAGCAGCAATAAATGTAATGTCAGTTGACACCATGAAAACATTGCAACTAAATAACCTAAGACCAACACAGACTTTGTTGGAATTAGCAGAAAAATCAGTCATTATCCCAGCAGGAAGTCTAAATGATATAAAAGTTACTTTGTCCTCTTGGGAATACCGTGTGGATTTCTTATTGATTCGTCCAAATCCTCCAAACCAAGAGATCCAGTAGTGCTTGGCCAACCTTGGTTGGCCACTGTTGATGCGTTTATTAGTTGTCGGTCTGGAGAAATGACAATTTCCAATGGAACCCAAAGTCAAAAACTTATCCTCTTTCCTCCTGCCCAACAAATATTAAGACTATTTTTTGCTGATACAGAATGCACTGAATACCCTCAATATTTTCTTGAATACACACATATCTTCAGCTCTAACTTCCAGGAAATATGGAACCCCTCCACCTCTACAGTAGCAACCATTTCACAAGTATATGAAGGGAAAGAATCAGTTGTCCAAGTTGTTGAAATCAATCCTGGAAAATCTTTATATATCGATGTTAGCTTTGAAATAGATCAACAACAAAAGTTGATTCAAATGATTCAAGGGCAATCTAGTGCTTTTGCATGGGATTAGTCTGACATGAAAGGGATCCACCCAGACACTTGTATGCATAATATTTACACTAATGACCAAATCAAACCTATTAGGCAATCCCAAAGAAGAATGAATCCAACCTTGAAACACATAGTGAAAGAAGAACTCCAAAAACTCTTGCATGCCAATTTCATTTACCCTATATCGGATAGCAAGTGGGTATCCGCGTTAGTTATTTGTTGGGTATGTTTTATATTCTTTGCATGGGTGTGTGTGTGGGCGCGTCAAATATGACAACTGCATCTGACGATCCCTACCACTAGAGGTTTTCTGTGTGCACCGGGCGCTTTCCTAGGGGGGTCTCAGGGGAGGGCAGGTATTCCCCCCGCTGGTTACACGCAGCGTTCAACAACGGGCGGTAGCCCGAGGCCGACGGGGTTCGGGGCAGTGCCCCAAAAAAACTTTTGGGGCGGTTTTTGCTATTTTTAGTGGATTTTGCTATTTTTAGAAGATTTGTAAATTAATCCCAGATTAAGGGATTAGGGTTTTGGTATCTACGGAATACCTAAAAAAATTATATGTATTGTATGGTGAATGGTGAAATTCAATATAATGAATAGAAGAAAGGTTTTCCTGGTTGAGGGTTTCTGGTATAACATCTCTATGTATTCTGTGTATGAGCCATTGATTAATTTATGTATTGCTTAAGAATCTATATGCATTGCTTTACTTCACAGGTTTAAAACTTACAATATTGTCCCTAAGAAAAATGGTAAATGGAGTATTTGTGTGGACTTTTAAGAATTGAACAAGGCTACCTACAGAGATTACTTTCCTTTTCCTTTCATAGACCAGGTCTTGGACACTTTGTTTAGGAAGAGGTATTTTTATTTTTTGGATGGGTTTAGTGGNCAAATACTCCATTTACCATTTTTCTTAGGGACAATATTGTAAATGGAGTATTTGTGTGGACTTTTAAGAATTGAACAAGGCTACCTACAGAGATTACTTTCCTTTTCCTTTCATAGACCAGGTCTTGGACACTTTGTTTAGGAAGAGGTATTTTTATTTTTTGGATGGGTTTAGTGGTTACAATCAGATCCAAATTTCACCAAAAGACCGGGACAAAACCACATTTACTTGCCCATGGGGGACCTATTCATATAGTGTTCTTCCTTTTAGTTTGTGTAATGCCCCTGCTACCTTTCAAAGGGATGTCTTGGCCATTTTCTCCGATTTGACCCATGACTATGTAGAATTCTACATGGATGACTTCACAATGTATGGGGATGATTTCCAACAGGCATTGGACAATTTGGAGAAAGTATTTATTAGGTGTAAAGAAACCAACCTTTCCCTTAGTCATGAAAAATCTAGAATGATGCTCACTGAAGGAATTGTTTTAGGTCATGACATCTCTGATACTAGAATAAGAGTAGACCCTACCAAGATTGACATCATTTCCCAAATCAAAATCCCTAGCTCACAGAAAGAATTCATAAGCTTTTTAGGTCATGCTGGTTACTATAGGAGGTTCATTCAAAATTTTACAATCTAGTTGCCCCTATGTTCAAATTATTAGCAAAAGAGGATGAATTTTGTTGGAATGAACAATGTCAAATTTCCTTTGAAAGTTTGAAAACAAAGCTTTCAAGTGCCCCTGTTTTGAGAGGACCAAACTGGTCTCTTCCTTTTCATATCTGTACGGATGCCTCAGATACAGCTTTGGGGGTTGTTTTGGGACAAAAGGAAGGCCAGATTCCATATGATATATACTTTGTTAGTAAGAATATTTCACCTACTGAAGTAAATTACATTGTCACTGAAAAAGAATTCTTGTCAGTAGTACATGTCATTAACAAGTTCAGACACTACATAATAGGGTATGAATTTTTTGTACATACCAACCATTCAGCCATCATATTTTTAATGAACAAACCTATTACAAATGCTAGAGTGACTAGATGGTTGTTATTACTACAATAATTCAATATCACCATCATTGATAGACCTGGAAAAGATAATTAAGTTGTTGATTTCTTTTCTAGACTCATTCATACAAGTGATAATACTCCAGTAGATGATGATTTTCCATATGAGAATCTATTTACTATTTCTACTTACATTCCTTGGTATGCATATGTAGCCAACTATCTTGTAATGGGAAAGCTACCTCGGAATCTGTCCTCCTGAGAAAAACAAAGAATTATCAAGCTAAGTGCCAATTAAATGTGGAATGATGATTGTTTATACCGAATTGGGCCTGATTTGGTGATCAGAAGGCGTGTTCGGGAGGATGAGATGCATGATATCTTGAAAGCCTCTCATGATGGTCCATGTGAAGGCCATTTTGTTGATAAAAGGACAACATACAAGATCTTTCAGACCAGCAACTATTGGCCAACCATTTTCAAGGATGCAAAGAAGTATGTGGCCATATGTGATGATTTCCAAAGGATGGGAAAACCTACTGCAGTTGATGAGATGCCCATCCAATATCAAGTAGTAATTGAACCATTTGAAACATGGGCTTTGGATTTTTTAGGACCCATTAACCCTATGTCTCAAAGGAATAAGTACATCTTGGTCTGCACAGATTATGTGACCAAATGGGTGGAAGCTAAAGCTTTATATTCTGCTAATGAACAATCTATTGTAGAATTTCTCTTCAAAGAAATATTTACTCATTTCGGTGTACCTCGATAAATAGTAACTGACCAAGGAACCCAATTCAACTCCAATTTGTTCAAAGATCTTATTGAACAGTACAGAATCAAACATAGAAAATATTTTCCATATCACCCTCAAGCAAATGGGAAAGTGGAATCAACTAACAAGGTGATAGAAGCTATTCTTACCAAGACTGTTTAGTTGCATCACAAAGACTGGGTTGATAGGTTTCCTGAGGCCTTATGGGCCTATAGAACATCTTGGAGAAAAATAGCAGGCCATACACCTTATAAGTTATTATATGGGAAGCATGTGTTGCTTCCCATAGAATTTCAAGTAAAAACCTTCAAGACTACCATGCAACTAGGGATGGATCTGGATAAGGCTCAAAAATAGAGGCTATTACAGTTGAATGAGCTAGATGAAATCAGACAAGATGCTCTTCAAAGTGTTGAAAAGTCAACAAGAAACATGTTTCTAATTTACTTTTCCCTTAAATAAATTGGACAATAAATATTAATCTATTATCTCATTTATAACTGAGTGATTTGGAGTTGTAACAGAATTATAAGTGTAGTTAAGTGAGTTAAGCTTAGTTGTACTAGTTGTAACTAAACTT
>SNQJ01S0065334.1:42916-58236 GCA_010110895.2 Picea sitchensis | reverse complement strand
CATAGAAATATATCAAAACTCATACCAATATCCATCAAACAAACTTGGGTCCATTACACAAACCTGGGTTCTCCAACTTCTCATGGCCATAACTCTCTAACCGTGAGGAGTTATGTGACGTTCCACATACCACCGGAAATGGAATGATAAGAAATATACATCTAGGATATTTTCACTAATAAATTCACTGACCTTCATCTCATTATTCCACAAATAAGCATGGGTTATCTAACCATACTTCTAGGATAACTCAATCCGCAAAGCCCCTTCCCGTGAGGAATTTCACCATAAGGGGACCACTTTGGAGTTCATCCATTTGTACTTATTATCAACCATGAAAAGACAATAATGATTCATATTTACATAAAACAAACTTGGGTCCATTACCCAAACCTTTGTGCTACCGAGATTTCTTCAAGGGTTGACATCAATGACAACCAACCTTAATCAACATTATTAAATAAAAATAACTATCAAAAGTGCAAGCTGAGTAAAACAAAACATCACCACATGGCTCTTCCATCTCTCTGTCTTCTAAGAGTCATCAAATGGTTTCACTTAAGTGGATGACTCTTCTCATACTCTGACCATTTGATGAAGCGTTCCTCGCATGTGTTGGCATACAGAAATTTGTGTTGGTCCATCGGGGCCGAAAGGATATCCTTTATCTCCACTGCATGTACCCAATACTTGACTACTTTAACACTTAATTGTTGTAATACTTTATGAGCCTTGATCGGGTGCTCCATGAACTATTGTAATTGACCTAGCACCATGTTTTCCACCTTTGTTATCTCTACAGTCCACGATGAGTCTTGTTCTGCATGTTGTTTGACTATGTCATACAAGTCGACAAAGTCCTCAGGTGAGCCAAATTCTGGGAGACCGATGTCTCTCATCGGCCGATTGATCTTGGTCTATATTATTTTTCAATCGGTCCATTTCTCTTGAATCTCTCGCTGAGGTTCTTGGGCCATCTTCACCCAGTATTCAATAGACTTCCTTATACGGTCGATTTTGTTGTCCCTTAGCACCTGAATGTCGTTCTCTTTGGCGTATTGGTCCTTTTGAACCATGTTGATGTAATAAATTCTTTCCAACACTTAGTGGGCCTTCTCATACCATCTTTCCATGTCTTTGCACGTCACTAGCGCCATAAGGGGGAGCTTTGCAACATGCCAGCTTAGATTCATGCCGACAAAGACGTTCCTTGCGCACATGACATCGAGCAGGTATGAGGCCATGTAGAAATTTGGTGCCTATCCTTCCTTCGGCATATGAGCCTACTATACACATATTCTTAATTGTTTTGAGATTATCTTTCCCTAGTTGAAGCTGCTCCCGACGATTACAACTATGTATGCCAAAGGAATCCATGCTTCCAAAAACTTGGAAGAGTCCTTTTCTCCATATAACTGATACATGAGAGTCGTCAAATGGATGTATGGATCCCTCAGATTAACCATTCCATACTAGCCATTGCTCCGGTTAGTGAACTTCTTGTCCTCCTTCCATCATGAGGCCATCAACTGGTTGGTTTCATGGAACTCATAGAACTTTACCACGAAGTTCGTGTTGAGTCGATCCTCTGGGTCCCTGAGCTTATAGTACTTCTGGACTTCTGTTAGGAGGAAAAATCTGATTCATCCACCATTGTCATCATTGATCAAGCATTTTGGCCCCTCAGTGTGGTCGATGAGCCATTTCAGAACCTCTATGTAGGGGAAAATCGAGGTTCTACTTGCCACCATATGTAAATACAACCGTCGAATGTTTGGGAACACCTGGTCATCGAGCATCCTTATGTCGGGATCTCTTTGTGGGATATATTATGGGTATTCTTCTCAGTTGATCCTGTTAAAGAGATCCCCCCACTGTGGGAGCATTATTTTGGACCCAGTGCGTTCTTCAGTATCACCGAAGGCCGGAGGCTGGGAAAAATATTTCTTTGTCGAGGTTTTGATGACGGGCTCTGCCCTGGGAGTGTACTCCAATTTCCTTGTGGTCCACGGAGAATATCCTTCGCCTATCTCGGCTTCTTTCATCTTTGGTGCTCTAGGCGAGCGTTTGGTGGTGGGATTTCTCGATAGAATTCTTCCTGCAACTAGAGCATAGTTTAGAGAATGTGTAAGAAACCAGATGAAGATACATAAATTATAACCAATGAATTGCCAGACTTGGATACATACCTTTGAAACTTGTTAAACCTGGTTTAGATAATCAAAGAGTCAGTGCAGTCTTGCGATGCTCACTTTTCTCCTTCGAATGCTCTAGAATTAAACTTACACGTAGAATGAATTTGTTCAAAATCATCCTAGAGATTTAAACAGGTATGAACTTACCATGTCACATCATCCATTACATTCGGGTTATGAGTGAAATTTAAACAAATCGGTTGCCATATCTTCATGGGTGTTTAAACTTAAATTCATCATGGGTTGACGGCGGAGGTGCGGGTGGTAAAATGGTCTATCGATGATTTCAAAATGTTGTTGTCTAATCCGTGCATGGGGTAGAAACCAATGCGGGATCGAGCATTAACTAGTTCCTTAAATGTCCAAAATCTGATTGTATCTTATGCCGCAAACGTTCCATCGTTCTGCTCTTTCAGTTGGTGGATCGGGGGTCAGGATTGTGTTGTGAAAATTTCCGTTGATATCTTCTTGCAATATATCCGACGTCGATCGATCTTACCATACAACGCTAACATGGCAAAGCTGACTCGTAGGTGTGAATAGGACCCAGGGAACCAAAAATATGACTTGGGATAAAACTTAGACTGTACAACCCCCTTACGTGGTAAAGACACGTGGCATTCGAGACTAGTGGCTTCATTCGCTCGTGTCAGCCGGAGTCGAGACTTTCTTTAAGCCATACATTTCTAAAACCCAAACCTAACTTGTCGATGCCCGAAAGTGTCAAGGATCGACGATTGGCGATAAACCTACCCAAGGGCTCTCAGATTGGCTCCCTCGAAAAAGTCTCGATGTCGAAAACGCATCGAGGATCAGCGATCGGAGATAACTTTATCGCGATCGAAATGACTGTTGTGATATTTTTGGATTTCCCCTATCCCAATAGGGAACATTGGGCATCGGCTATCGACAATATCTTTACGTCCTTTGTTAACGTCTGTCTTTCTAGTATTTTCCTGATGCCAAAGGGAATTGGCTATCTCTTTAACCTTTATGCGAACAACTTATGCAAACCAAAGCCGCCTTCTGTTGATGTCGATGAGGATCGACGCTTGGCGACTGTTATTTTTGTGTGGTTCCTTTACTCACTTGAATTCTTTCCGACACCGAATTTGAGTGCGTTGGGTGCAGTGTTTAGCTGCTGATTCTTAATTCGGATGTTAAGGTCCTTTAGACATGAGGTTTCACAAGTTCAAACAAACCTGACTAGGTGATAAGAGACATGAAAACAAACAAAGATAAAACATTTCCCAAAATGAAATCGAGTTAAACAAATGTAGAAAACAAGTGGTAGCCAAAAAGTGACAAAATTTGATAAGGATTTTAGGGTGTGTTGAGTGTTCAACACTATCTTCAAATTTTCAAATTCTGCTCTATGTCATTGAAGCTTGACCTACTTATCTTTTGGATCACCTTCATAGATACTCTTGAGTTTGTCCCATACCTCTTTAGCAGCACTGCAGCCCATCACTTTGCTAGAAATGGTTGGTGCCAATGCTCCTAGAATAACATGTTTAGCTTTTGAATTACAACTCATAAGCTTCTTCTCATTTGGATCGGTTGGAGCATTCTTTTGGATTACATAGCCATTTACAACTGAGTACCAAATGTCTACTCCCAAATATTTTAGGTAAGTTTTCACTCTATCACTCCAGTATGTATAATTGCTTCCATCAAATCATTGAATCCCATTTGGAATTTACTCATGGTCATCCATCTCTACTCAAGATTTTCCTTCCAGTGGTTAAACTGTTCTGAAGGCAACCTGCTTTGAAACCAATTGTTGGAAATACTTAGAACACATCACCAAAATACTTCATCCTCCTTTGAAATTCATCCTTCTTTACTTCAGATTTCCTTAGAAATTCGACTTATATCTCCTCGTTCATTAATAAACTTGTGTGTATTAAAAAATGAATGTATAATGAGATGTATTTATACCCTTTATGTCACTTCCTTTTAACATTAGGGCCGACATGTAGTTTCTGGTTCAATTCACATTGTCATGTTGAGGATCCACGTGACGTGCCACATACCACTGAAAGCGGCATGACTTATACTATCCATCCATGGGTGTTGTATCTACATGTGTAATGTCCTTCATGTCTATCTACTTCGATCAATTGTGGGGTCCAAAAGCCAATGGCTAGGGTTGACATCAATGAAAACAACTAATCTTCCAACATATATGTATGTGTTCTTCATGTGTCAGTGGATTATATCCTCAACCCACCGATATATAATAACTATAGCAATTAATACAACATACACCATACCTTTAATGACCATGTTGTTGTACCCACACATTCTCAGCCTGAGTCTACAAATAATATTGGAATAAGGTTAAAACATATACAGATGCTTACTATTTCCATGATTCACAGTCACAAATTAAACGTATTGAACTAACGTGTGGTTAATTGCATGATTAACAAGACCTTAAGCTTGGTTTACTCATCATAAATGTTATGGTAATCATAGAGATAAACTCTCGGCCATGCCGCGTCTTGGAACCATTAATTATTCCAAGTCGTCACTCTACCAATACCATTGTTATCAACTATGGCATGGGAAACGTGACCCCTATCCACCGTTGTTCATTGCATCGTTTGGTAGGGTTCACTCCCTCATTTCACATTAAAATCATGGAGTTGTTCAGTCTCGAGCCATACAATGAACTTAGTTTGAAAGGTAAGAAATACGCATTGCTTCAGGACTGTTAAATTCAAAGTCACATGGATTGATTTCCTCTTTTAATAATTGATATTTAACCTGGATTATTATATTTCTTTGCTTTGTAGAGTTTAGTCTGGACGATTTGCTACAGATTACCGCTATAGAAAACCTACTAAGAAGCATCCACGCGCTTGTCATTTCTTGCATAGGTAAAGAAATGATCTCGTATTTGTTTTTCAACTATGGTTTTTATTCGGTACTTCATACTTTATTACAACCTTAACATTTGATTTATGGTCGTTTACAGGTGGAGATGGACCTCATTAAAGTGTGGCATTATCGTGGCTCATCTCATATTCAAACGAATGACTAGGTATCCTGGTTCATTACCCAAGTTTGGGTTTACCTACCTCTAATCTTTTTCATGACAAGAAGTACTCGTGTGTTTTAATATCGTAAGGTTTTCTTTTAGAATCTCTACAGAGATTAGATACCTCTGCAATGTTCTTGATAAATTGTTTACATCGACTTATATTGTATCTCCATTATCAAGCTATGGTTTAGTTTATAGTTCGTTGTGTTAGTTTATAGTTTGACTCCAGCGTCGAGGGTTTGGTTACTGGAGCGACCCTCCCAAACTTACAACTCTATTTATATTATATAAATATGTATGTTACCGTGTGTCGATTTCGTCAATGTTTAATGACTTTTTATATAAAATAAAGGGACTCACCCTTATTCCAATGCCAATCTTTCATGGTCATTTGGCTTTCACTATTTCTTTTTAAAATTTTAACATGCTATGTCTTGGGTTAAGCTCTGGTTATAATACCTTGTTTTAATGGGTTAAACCCAGAGTCTTTCTTGTACTATTATATTATTTTTATCTCTACACTCTATTTTGTATAGAAAATATTCTTTGTCTATGAAATTTGCATTGGATACCATGGTTTTGATTCATTTTAATGTCAAAAGAATCATTATTTTTCACTTGCTATAATATATGCTAGTCAAGAGTTGCTCTTACATTTTTTTTAACAAGTTGTTTATGAAAATAAAACAATATCCAGAAGTGTTTAATATAGACAACTATGTCTACCAGATGCATGTTGTAACGTATACTATTTAGAACAAGCTATTTTGAAATGGAACTAATGCACATAATAGTTTACTAGATAATCTATTGTATATAACTGTGTTCTTGTATTTCTATCCAATAATCTCTTTGAATTTTTCTAGACTTCTTCTTTTAAATGATCAAACCTATTTAAAAATAAAAGAATACTAGATATTATTTTCTTTCTTACTGCAATAATAGTAAACTCTTCACAACTATATCAACCTAGAGGCTCTTCTATGCTTTCTTTTATTTCTCATTGCAATAATTATAAAAAATATTCTTTTCAAAGTAGAAATATCCCACTAGTATTTTAATGAATACTTATACGAGTAGTTTAGTGACAAGAAGAACACACTATTCATTTAGGTACAAAATCAGTAAAATTTGTAATTTTTTTCTACTGAACAAACACTATGTAATTTACAGTTAATGTAATAAATAATAAACAGAGAAAAGATAAATAAATTTAAGAACATATATGGGTCTGCTTCAATAACTGGAAACAAACTAAGTAGAGAACTAGGTCCTCCCAACCATAGACACAAACAACCAAAGTTACTTGTTCTTTGATTTTTCAGAGTTTGATTATGTCCAAAACCATGAAACCGATTTCCTCACAAGTACTTAGCAGTGTCATGCCTCATAACATGCTTGTATATAATAGCTTGCTTGGGTCTTTTCAAGTTGGCCTCATCCCTAACCCTAGGGAATCTTCTTGGCCTAACTTTGTGTTAGCTTGTTCCCTCACATCCCACACCTTTGGGAGTAGGGTTTCACTTGTCCCATGGACAATAATTACTTTGGTGGTTTTCATCCTTTTCACTCACCATGGAATAATGATTTACTCTTTGTAACTAGATTCTCTAATTAATTTGTTTCTTGTTAATTAAATAAATTAAAAATGAAGATTACAAAATATTTATCATCAATGTTTATGGTGTCATAATTTCACATAAATCTTTTCCAATACTTCCACAACATAAACTATCAAAAATTAAAATGTTTAAATGTTTGTAACTGAGGGACATTGCAAAACACCAAGATTTTGTGGTGGAGTTGGAAGGTATAATTTCCAAACAACTCATTTATGTTCTGATTGACCCTAGTTCTAACCTTAGCTATGTTTCACCCCAGGTTGTTGAAGCATGTGCCTTATAGAGGAAAAAGCATGCAAAAGTTTGGTTGGTTCAATTAGCCACAAGAACTAAGAGAAAGGTAACAAAAGTGATAGAGGCATCCCCATTGGAAATGAGTGGACTGCATACACAAGAAACCTTAAAAATCCTACCCTTATGATCATATGATATGTTGATAGGCATGGGATGGTTAGTTGTCCATAAAGCAAGATTGAACTTACATGACAATACCTTGGAATGTGAAGACAATGAATGCAACATGAGGGTGTTCCAAGGAATTCAAAAGCCTATATCGGTGAGGAAGATATTGCCACTGTAACTCAGAAAGTTTAGTTGAAGAGGGTGTCCTTTGTATGCAATGTTATTACTCAATGCAACAGAGAGTAAAGAGATAAAGATTGAGGATCACCCAGTGTTGTGGGAGTTTAGAGATGTATTCCCATGGGACGTACCTAGACTTCCTCCTAAGAGAGATCTCAATTTTTCAATATATCTTGTACCAGGAGAAGTACCAACATCAAAAGTACCCTACATAATGAGTACACCAGAGTTGATAGAGTTAAAGGAGAAATTAAAAGAAATGATGGATAAAGATTACATCAGTCCGAGTGTATCCTTGGGAGGAGTACCCGCACCATTCATGAAGAAAAATGATGGTACATTGTGGTTGTGTATTTATTAGCAAAAATTGAACAAGATGAACATCAAGAACACATACCCATTTCCGAGGATCAATGATATTTTTTATCAGCTCAAAGGAGCTACAGTCTTTTCTAAAATTGACTTGAGATCGAGATATCACCAAGTCAGGATTAAGGATGAAGACATCCACATGATATATTTTAGAAAAAGGTATGGACACTATGAGTTTTTGGTAGTTCCATTTGGGCTTACCAATGCAGTGGCCACTTTTATGTGTTTTATGAGCAGTGTTCTCAGCAGGTGTTTGGATAAGTTCGTTTTGATGATCATTGACGATATCCTGGTATATTACAGGTGCTAATAGATCACCATATATATGCCAAATATAGAAAGTGTGACTTCTTCTAGAAGGAAATTCAGTATTCAGGTCACACCATATCAGAAGAGGGAGTGGTAGTATATCCCGAAAAGATCAAGGAAATCATGGATTGGCCAACCCCTCAGAATGTAACTAAGGTAAGATCACTCATGGGATTAGTTGGATATTACAGAAGATTCATTAAAGAATTTTCCAAGATTGGTCATCCAATTGCATCATTACAGAGGAAATGGATGAAGTTTGTATGGTTAGCAGAGTGTGAAGTTATCTTTTAGCAGCTGAAACACCTCTTGACCAATACCCATGTTTTAAATATTGCAGACCCTGAGAAATATTTATTTTTATGTATTGATGTTTGAAAGGAAGGGCTCGGTGGAGTCCATATGCAAGAAGGACATGCGATTTTTTATGAATCAAGATAGATAAATGAGCATGAGTAATGATATGTCACCCATGACTTAGATCTTGTAGATATTGTACATGCATTAAAGATGTGTTGTGACATGCACTACAACCCTCCATTTTCCTTTACTTGTATTTGCATCTTCTCTAGAAAATGAATCCCCTTAATTTTTTATGTAGAAAGATGTTTTCTTTGACCTCTCTTTACCTCAAGTCTCTCAGGGAAATCCTATTCACCTTAAGAAAGCATGTGCAAAGGAAGTACTTGAAAATTTTCATTTTTAGCAAGTTGAGAGAAATCGGCCAAGTTAGTTCTAACTCCTCTGATGTACATCAGAGGAGTTCCAGCTAAATCCTTCAATGTACATCGGAGGAGTTCCCCTCTTTACCTCCCATAGCCTTCCCCATCGTGCAAAGTTGGGTCTAACGCCTCTGATGGAATCCGAGGAGTTGGGTCCAACTCCTTTGATTCCCATCAGGGAAGTTTCTTACAAGTCTCTTGATGCATTCGAAGGAATTTGAGGCAAGTTCTCCAATGAGCATCCAAGGACTTCCAACTAAGTTCTCTGATGTTTATCGAGGAAATTCCTCCCAATTATTCCGACCTTAACCACCCTACCTACCTCACATTCAATGAAATACTTCATTATCTATATATACATCAAACAGTCAAGTTTTTCATTATCTTTCCCAAAAAGATGAAATGGGAGGAATTTACTTCAAATCTAGAGAGTTTTAGGTCATCGCATCCAAACTCACGACTTATCACCGTCCTCCACGTGGCATTAGGTTGATAGGTACAAACACCTTTCTTTGTATTTCTAGGGTTAGGGTTTGTTTCTCATTTTTTTTCACACTTCTTATTTTATTCTCTACACCATTCCCTTGTTCCTCACACTACCCTATCCTTAGTCCTCTCCACAAATAGTGGTTACCTAACCATGTGAAACTTATTTCTTGCACCCCTTATGAAAACTTCGCATCACATTTTCCCTGCACGATGTTCGAATCTTTAAGGCATATTTCGTTGACTGAATTTTTGTTGGAATCCCAACCTTGGTCTCAATGCAGAGAACAAGGCACATAAGTCATCTTCCACTCTCATTCGAACCCCTAAAGTCTAGACCAGACCCTTTCCATTTCTGCAGGATTTCATTGAAAATTTGTTGGCAACTCCTCTGATCATATTGGAGGATTTCTTGTTAACTCCTTCGATATGATTGAAGGATTTATAAGTAATTTCCCCTACCATTCCCCCACGCTCAGACCTTTGAAGAGTAGCTCCTTTGATCATATCGAAGGGTTTCTAGTTAAGTCCTCCAATATGATCGGAGGAGTTCCAAGTAATTCTATCGATCCTTATCTCACTTTGGAAGCACAAAAGTTAAGTCCTCCAATGTGTTATCAAAGCAGTTAGAGTTAACTCCTATGATTCACATCGGAGGAGTTGTTCTTAACTTTGTTGATCGAAACCAATTCAAACAACTTCACCTGTGTATCTAAGCAGTTAAAGTTAAATCATATGATTCACATCAGAGGAGTTGTTATTAACTCCGTCAACCAAAAAAATCTCACTTCAAAAACTTTAGCATGAACTCCTTCGATTTTCATCGAAGGAGTTAATCTTTAAACCTTCAATTTTGCCTTTTGAGAATACTTTTCACCCGTTCTTCCTCAAACTTCGACCAAGTTGGTCCAACATGCCTGCCATTACTTTAATATCCTTAGATGATGACTCCCTATGTAGTGGTGACACTAATGATTCCTCTGGTAATTCAAACTCTTTAGTAGCATTCAATTGTATGTTATATTATAATATATGCGCTAAACTCATCTTTCACTACAGGTTCAAATATGTCACCTTGAAATAAAACAACAAACAAGGAACTTGTAGTCGAGCCCTCTGATAGTGGCCAACACGGAGAGGGTGAAACAAAAATCATCGGAGCCACATATGATGATACGTTAGGACTACTAAAAAAGGATGGGGATACATTGAAATGGCGAGAAATATACCATATGTTCAAAAAATCCAATTTCTTCGTCGAAGCTGAAGACCCAGGCGAACTTCAAGTATTCAAGAATATAAGGAATTTAGGCATATTTAGAGTAGCAACACTCCTATCAGTATTCCCATGTGTTGATTTCATCACATGTATCCTAAAGAACATAGATGTAAACGATAGATACATCTACAACACAAGGAAAGACCCCATTGCATAATACAGGCCAAATTATTTGGCCAAATTTTATCATATTGAGAAAGGAAGCAAGAGACTAGATAACAAGATCCTTAGTGAGTTTGAGCACACACTAAAGGACCTCTTCTCCAAATGGTATAGGGAAGACAAGCAATTCAAGTATAGACCTAAAAGTGGATATCCCAAAAGTGCCCTAAGAAGGCCCTACCAGTGCTTAGTAGCCATGTTGTGCAAATTATATGGGGAAGATGATGCATCGCAATTCTCCCTATTTTACATGTCTTTAATATACTATTGCGCAAATGAGGGAGCATCGTTCAACTAGGCAGATATCTTATCTGAGAATCTCATGGTGGCCATCTCTACGATAAAGGAATCCTGACCAGGAACATTTCCAAGCTTCCATATGTCTTCGTACTTGTTGGAAATCATGTGCACAACTCACAAATACCCTAGGATGGGGTGGAGTTGGAAACCATTTGAACCAACGATTCATGTATATTGTAAGGTGCTTTGGGAACACAAGTACTTCACGTAATACCAAAGGATATGCGAACACTTTTTGGCTGCATTATATGAGTTCATTTTCTACACCACTCCCCCATGCATGACTAACAAGGCCATAGCGGTCATAAGGAGAATTGGGGACGGGTATATCATGGACAATGGAACTTATATAAGGGTATATGGTGCAATGAAACCACCCCATTTGCTTCCTTGGTTTGTACTTACTTCTTCGAAAATACTAAGCAAGCCCAAGCAGAGGTAAATACCTTATTGTCTTATCACTTCAGGGAAGAGACATACATGAGGCATGACCCAAAAAACACTATAAGAGAACATTTCAACAAGATCGGTATGCCTTAGGAGTATACCACAGATATTTGGGAAGAGGAAGAAGTGCACCAAAACAACCAAACCTATGATGATGTCATATTCAACAGGTGTGGCTAACTAAGAGGAAGGATCATAGATGAAGATAAATCTAGATAAGAATCTAAGATGAAATCGGAGGAAGAAGAAGCTGAGCAATCTCCTCATACTTCCTCCTCGATATATTCAGTTTTTGTAGAAGAGGTAGAGGAAGTACCAGTCGATAAAAAAAGGAGGGACAAAGAGAGAGTCTTAAAAAGGAAAAATGATGCAAGAAAGAAGAAGTGAAACATTGAAGAAGAAAAGGCCAAGGCTAGAGCCGAGGCAGATGTGAAATATGTAGCAAAGTGAAAAGTCAAACAAAGGGAAGAAACACCAAGGGAAGCAATAGCAACGACTGCAATAGAACAAGTAGAAAAGGTATCTAAAGAGGCAACCGACAAAGCAACTAAGGCTGAGATACAATAGAAAGATGCAGAAGACAGAGGGGGTGACACTCACCCAATGGAAATAGATATCCCATAAATGTCTACTATAGATATGGGGACAAACATATCGGGTGGTGGTTTAAGGCTTGGGATCTGTGAGACATTCCAACCAAGTGAGGTACTTGACTTAAGGAGCTTCACCTATGACAACAAAACATGTTGAATTATGCAGGAATAAGTGAAGAAAGTGTCGATGACAGAAGGAATGCCTATCTTGGTTGTCACACACGTTCTTGTGATGAGAGATGTAAGGGAAGATCCCATAGATACAACTACAGTTGGATCCGCATTTATGAACACTAGTGTAGACAACATTCAAATACTATGCAAACATAATGAAGAGAAATAAGCAAAGATCAAGGAGATGGAAGAAAATCTTCAGCAAGTTAGGATTGATGAAAGAAGAGTTCAAAGTTTCAAGGATATTGCAGAAAAGGTCAGAAGTGAGCTAGAAGAATACATCATAGACATGTATGTCAACCTGCACCTCTTTCAAAACTCAGTTGTAATAATCATTGAGAAAAAAAAATAGATACAAACAAAGATTACACAAAACAAAACTATCCGAGAAGGAATTGATGACATCAACAGATGGATATCTGAAAATCCTGATACACCTCCAAAATTATATAGACCATCAAAATCAGATAGAAAAACAAACTTGTGTACTCTTGACCATTGTCAATAGGTGGGGTAGAAATATGATAGGGAGGTTACTAAATCATTGGCAAGGATACACAAAGTTGTGTAGGAATTGATCAAAAGCAGCAGACTACCAAAGCTAGACGAGCTGGGAAAAAATCTTGTGACAGAGGAGCTGGTAGACAAGGTGCATGACATCAGGAATCAAAGGAATGCAGTGGTTGAAGCAGCCACTACCATCACCACTGACCTCATATATCAACACTTGCTACCACTGGTAAAATTCCATACCATGATACAAGCTTTCATGACCACACTAGCAAAAAACATGAGTACCCTGGAAGATAGTGTGGCCATGAACAATGCATCTTTGGAGCAACTAGTTTATAGGATAATCATATCCCTGTTTGACCAACTAGAGATCTGGACAACATACATCAGGGACAAAAACCCATGAATGAAGACGAAATAGTGGCTTAATGATGACAACACCTTTTTTGTATTTTTTCTTTTTCTCAACCAACCACAAATTTATCCCTATTACACACTTGTCATTAGGAATAGGAAGTTGAACCATTTTTGTAACCCCTTTTTCAAGAAGAAGGTGAAGAGTCACCTAGGAGTTACTTAGAAAATTGTATAAAGTAGAGTAGAGCCCCATTTGAAAGGGGATTTTGACTCTTCAAACATTGCCTATTTAGGAACTATTTTGGGAACACAATGTCTACTAAAATTGGAGAGTTGTTTTAGAGTTTTCATGTATTATTGCTGAAATTTCTAATAAGGAGAAGCCCTCAGGGACAGCTTTTGGAGAAGGAATTATTTATGTGTGAAGCAATATAAGTGGTGAATTATTTCAGGTGAATCTCAATGTTGTTCATATGTAATGTAAGAATGTTAGTTTGTCTATGGATTAATTCTTATGCAATATGTGATATTCTATAGTTTTAAGTGTTTCTTTGAATATCTTTGTGCCTTGAGCTTTCTAAGTTATTAATGTGTGCATTTTTGTAATTTAGACTAATATGGTTATATGTATGTGCACACGTTTGTTTTTTATTCTTCTCTTCTATTCCAGCTATATGTGTAGGAGTTTACGCAGGATTCAATTTCATTTTCAACTCACGAGTTACTTTAGTTTACTCCTATCTAGGATAGGTTAAAGTAGATTAGTAATAGATTAGTTTGCATTTAATACATAGTCTTCATCTACATATTTGCATTGCATATCCACTCATCATCCATCATCATAGGAAAATCGGTCCGTAACCAGCCAAAACCCCAAAAACAATATCAATGGAAACTGACCAAATTCTGGATGAGACTCCTAATCCAAATGGTGCATAGTCTAATTGGGATAATGTATTGGGGAGTACCCCTTGTTGTTGTCGGGAAAATTTAGACCCATCAAAAAGATGTGGAGGATTTAAATTCTTGGGAGAATATTTCTCTTGATGACAGATCATTGTGGATTGAAATATTTGTTTGATCATCCACGATTGAATGCTAGAAAATCTAGATGGATGGTGCTAATCAGTGAGTTTGATTTCGATATTAAACATATAAAATGGAAAGAAATCCGAGTGGAAAATGCACTCAGTCAAAGTGTGAAAACAGTACACCTAGGAGATACAAGTGTATGTGAGTTTGGCATTAAGCAGAGGATCAAAACTCTCTTGCAAGATAATTAATGTTTCAATATGGTAAAATAAAGTTTGCAGCAAGATCCAAACATGAAGAAGTATGAGGAATACCAAATTATAGCTGATGAGATATTGTTGTATAAAAACAGGTTGTATGAGCCTGATTCAACAGAAATGGAACACCTCATTATGGTGCAATTTCATAGTAGACCTTACGTGGGTCATCCTAGTTATCAAAAACTGATAGCGACAATAAGACAACTATATTGTTGGAAAGGAATGACGAAGGAAGTTATAGACTATATTGCAAATTTCTTCGAGTGTCAACATGTTAAAGTTGAACATAAGCACCCTGCAGGACTATTGCAACCATTGCAAATTCCAGATAGATAGAAAATCCCAGGACAGATAGAAAATCTATGCAGATAGAAAAATAAATCATTAGGAATTTAAGGCGGGAGATCATGTGTATATCAGAGTGAAACCCAAAAAGAGATCCCTAAGAATGGGAACTTGTGCCAAGTTAGCACCCAACTATTGTGGACCATTTGCAGTCCTGGAAAGACTGGGACCAGTGGCATATAGACTTTCCCTACCACCTACTATTAGAGCTCACAGTGTGTTCCATGTATCCTTATTAAAGAAGTATATTCATGATTCTAATCATGTTATTGATTGGACTATGATACAGGTGGAACCAAAGGGAGAATTCCATCCTGAGCCTCAACACATCCTGGACAAGCAAGAGACATTGGTCCAGAACCGAGTAGTCATGGAAGTCAAAGTGCAATGGAAACACTTTGGAGAAGATGAGGCAACGTGGGAACTAGAAGATGCCATGAAGGTCGCACATATATTTTTTTTCTATATAAATTTGTATATATGGTGTTAAAAACATTGAGGACTATGTGTCCTTAAGGGGG
>SNQJ01S0065334.1:3443-40104 GCA_010110895.2 Picea sitchensis | reverse complement strand
TAAGGGCCATAGTACTTTGGTGATAATTTATTATCCTTCTTGGCTTGCTTGAGGGACATCTGTTTATATGGTTGTAGTCTTAAGAACACCCAATCCACTAATTCAAAACTTCTTTCACAACGATGTTGATCTGCTTGTTGTTTCATGCGATTATGTGCCATGGTCAGGTGTGCATGGAACTTTCAGTTTATTGTATGGTCCTCTCGAAACATGCATGCTTGCAAATTCAAGAGGGGTGTTAAATATTAATGATCTTGTGAATACATTTATGGTCTTATCTCAGCAAATGGTCTACACATGTTGGGATGATCAAAATTCTTGATATTTATAGTTAAATTCGTGCATGGTTAGTTATTGCATCAACGCTTCACCTCCTAGAAGAGACAGTGTTCAGGAGGTGAAGCTCAAGGCAAAGATATAATATTATTTGGACAAAAAAAAATTTGGTTGTTGGTGGTATATCCATCTTTATCGATTTATATTTGATAAGGAAGTCCATCCATTATGCACCTCAAGTAGTGAATTTCTGCAGCGTCAATTAAGTTGTAATCATGGTTCCAAGGATTTGGAGTATGAATATGAACATCATGGTCATGTACTTTGATCTGAATTTATGCAGGAACGCAACAGATTACACAAATAACCATGAATACAAAGGTGCAATGGAAATAACACTTCATTTCATTAATATCAAAGAACTGAAATTTGTTTACAGACATAATAGAAATAAACTAGCTTGGGTGCTGGTAGCTTATCTCTGAGAAGAGATGTGGCGGATATAGGCCTCTGAAATCTATGTTACAATGAGCCTCAAAGGCCTATATATTATTGAGAAACAATGGAAACCCTAAACATCCAAAAACCTAACCCTAGGAGATGAAACGCCAGAATATGGGCCCCGTCGGGGTAAATTGGTACATCAATTTCCCGGGGTCGTAACTTTTGGCATACTATCTCAGTTTGATGCATATGATACATCGTTAGAAATATCTATCCGAGGACTACAAATATTGATAAAAAAATATCATGGTTTGTAACAAACTAATATGTGTTGGAGTTTGATGCCCAAAAAACGTCGTTTAGGGCCTCAAAACGGCTTCGAAAGTTCAGGACCTGAAAAACTGCCAAAAATAGTAAATTGTTCTACAATTAAGGAAATTGAAAAAATGAAAGAAACAGTGGTGGGGGTCCAAGTGGAATAGGTGGGTGGCCACCAATATCCACCTGGATCATTCCTCCCCACTTAGGAAGCAATGGTCCCCATTGCATTGAGTTCCTCCATGAGATGAGGAAACTTCTGTTGAACTTGGTCCCTGGTGAGCCACTTACTCTGGTGAAGGAGTTGGCCTGCCTTGACAACTCGATATAGTTGGATCCTCTACTGGAAAGTTTTCTTGATCTGTGTGTCCATAATCCGATCAGTTGTGTCTTGTTCCATGTTGTCTGGGTTTAGCTCTGTTGGTGTGAGTTGTTCTTCCATGTCGGATGTGTCCAGTAGAGGTGGAAAGTAAGGTCGAAGGCGGTCCACATTGAACACTGGGTGCAGACCAAGGAATGGTGGGATAATCAACTCGAAGGCATTTTCCCCTACAAACTTGGTGATGGTGTATGGCCCATATCAGAGCGAGTGAAGCAGAGCGAGTGAAGCTTGCGGTGGGGTCCAGCGAGGCGCTCCTTCTACAAATGTAGCCACACTTTTTCGCCCACTTGGAAGTTGTGTTGCACCTGATGTTGATCATGTCGTTTCTTGTACTTAGCATTGGCTCTGTCCAATATATCATGAACCTATTGGCGAATGTACTAAATGTGCTCAATGAAGTTGTTTTCCTTGGCATCTTTAGACTGGACATGAGACAAATCAGCCTGAGTAGATGCAAATGGTATGGCTACATCAATGGGACATAATGGCTGGAATCCCAAGCCCACATGAAAGGGGTTGTGGTCGGTTGAGTTGTGGAGGGCCTGGTTATAGCTATGTTGTACATAGGGAAGGATATCATCCCATGTCTGTGGATGCTTTGAGTTTTACATGCGCAAAATGTGTACGATCATCCTGTTGACGACCTCTGTCTGGCCATCAGTTTAGGGATGGAAAGTTGTGGACTTGGTGAGCTTGGTGTCTAGCATTGACCAGAGGCTGGACAAAAATGTACTGAGGAACTTGTTGTCCCGATCTAAGATGATAGACTATGGGATCCCAAAGTGTACCCACACTCATTCAAAGAAAAGTTTAGCAGTGGCTTATGCTGTGATATTCTTCTTGCAGGCCACCATAATGGCCATTTTCGAGAATCAGTTAACGACCAAGAAAACACAGTCATTTCCATGCTTAATAGAAGGAAGGCCCAACATGTAATCCATGGAGATGGATTCCCAAGGTCGACTAGGGGTAGGCAGTGGAGTATAGAGGCCTTGCTTCTTGATGGTCGGTTTGGCAATGGCGTAGGTAGTGCAGGATCTAATTTACTTCCTGACATCATGTTGAAGGTTTGGCTAATAGAAATACTTCTGCAGTATTGCCACTATTTTCTCGACCTCGAAATGCCCAGCAACCCAACTATAGTGCATTTCAAAAATCATCTTGGCACGCTCGCTTGAAGGAACACAAAGGTGTCCCAGGTGACATAGTAGTGTATCCTGGAGGTGAAAATTTGGAACTCGGTTACCCTCCAAGAGCATCTTGTATGTGTGGCCTAAATCTAGATCGCTCTTGTAGAGAAGAGGCCAATCAGAGGTCTCGTGCCCACAAGAGTTGAGCACGGTGGTTATCGCCACGATCGGTGGTCGACTGAGGCAGTCTGCAACATTATTGGTGTTTCCCTTCTTGTACTTGATGTTCAAATGAAACTATTGCAGATATGTGGACCACTTCTAATGGCGATCATTATGCAACTTCCCTTATGTCTGCATGAACTGCAGCGATCGGTGGCCTGTGTGGATGATCGTTTCCTTCCCCAAAATGTAATGCTTCCATTGTCGGCAAGCCTGCACAGTGGAATACATTTCTTTGTCATAAGTGGAATACTTTCGGACTGTGTCGGATAGTGTCACATTGTGATATGCCATTGGATGCCCCTGTTGAGTAAGAACTACCCCAATAGCATAGTCAGAGGCATCTGTCTCAATCTCAAATGGTTGTTGCAAGTCTGGTAATGTGAGCACTAGGTCACAACAGAGGCGATGTTTCAATTCTATGAACTCCTTATGTTGAGATTTCGACCAAAATAATTTTTCTTTCACTCCTCCCTTGGTGACTTGACTCAAGGGCGAAGTGATATGAGAGAATCCCAACACGAACCTGCGGTAGAAATTAGCAAGACCCAGAAAGTTGTGAAGCTCTGTAAAAGTGGTAGGGGCTAGCCAATCCCAGATGACTTGGATCTTGGTTGGATCCACATGCACCCCATGCTCATCAATAATGTATCCCAGATACTGAACCTAGGTCATGNTGCACTTCTCCAAATTGGCACACAACTTGTGTTTCTACAGTGTTTGGAGGACCTGTCGGATGTGGTGGAGGTGCTCTTCCCAAGTCTAGCTGAAGATCAGGATGTCATCCAAGTACACTACTACAAATGAGTTGGTGAATGGACGCAAGATGCCATACATCAACCTCATGAAGGTTGCAGGATCATTCGTCAACCCGAAAGGCATGACCAACCATTTGAAAAGGCCCTCCTTGGCTTTGAAGGCAATCTTCCACACATAGGACGGTTCGATTGGTACCTGGTGATACCCGGACTTCAAGTCGATCTTGTTGAAATATTTTGCCCCTTTGATTTGGTCCATAAGGTCATCAATCTGTGGGATCGGGTACCTATTCCAGACAGTGATATTGTTTAGTGCCCAATAGTCGATACAGAGTCTCCAAGTCCCATCCTTCTTCTGCACCAACATGATTGGACTCCCACATGGAGATGAACTTCGTCAGATGTGACCTTTTTGCAGTAGCTCCTGAATATTCCTCTTGATTTAATCGTTCTCTAGAACAGAGTGCTGATAGATCGGTCCATTGGGCAGTGACGCACCTGGGATCATATCGATGGGGTGCTTAACCTGACAGTGTAGAGGCACCACTGCAAGTGAGGTGAAGATGTCCCGATACTCCTCCACAATCTTGTCCATTTGTTGTTGTCATGCAAAGGAGCCCTATCTAGAGGTCGTGGCCACAGTCTTCTTCTTTCCCTGGGGGCGGATCATCAGGAAAACAAATTTCCCAGTTTTGGAAATGAGCTTACTGCATTGTTTTGCAGTAACCAAAGAGACAGCGACAAGCGGTGGTACCTCTGGTATCTTGTACAACTTATTTCCCAAGGTAAAAATAACAACACGAGGTCAGGAATCATACACAGCATGTCGCTTCCACAAGTATGGTTATCCTAATAATACATCGCAAACATAAAGAGGAGCAATGTCACATAATACCTCATCGGTGAAGGGCTTGATGCTGTAGGGAAGGTGACACTGTTGGATGACGTGAAGATCTCATCCTTGGTGAAGCCACCCGATGGTGTATAGTTGTGGGTGTGTTGTGGTCGGCAAGACAAACCACTTCATGACCTATTCTGAAATGAGGTTCTTTTGGCTCCCACCGTCGACAATGAACTATAGCAAGGAACCCTTTACCCACATCTGGGAGTGGAAGAGATGCTCCTCCTCCTCTAGATCTTCCGGTTCTTCCTTTTGGATCTTTATGGTGGCAACGGTAGTGTTGGGCTCCACATCGATAATCTAATTCCCTCTGTCATTCCCCTTCTCAAGTTCTTATTCAGTGTCAAAGAATGCATTTGATTCAAAATCCCTCATCTCAGCCACCAATGACTATTTGGCCCGACACTCACTTGTGTTGTGAGTGGAGCTCTTATGGAACTCACACCACTTTCTCATGTTCTTCTTCGGCTTCGTGGTGTTGTTCTTTGCTTGTGGCTTTGGCAGGCTGTATTGAGCCACCATGCCTTGGCTTTGTCCTTTGTTCTGCGGTTTGGGGGCACCTTTCGCTTTCTTTTGATTCGCAGATCCAAAGTCTCGCTTCTTCTGTTTGAATTTCTGCTCAATCTTGGCAGCATATCGATATGTCT
Source organism: Picea sitchensis (assembly GCA_010110895.2). NCBI lineage: Eukaryota > Viridiplantae > Streptophyta > Pinopsida > Pinales > Pinaceae > Picea > Picea sitchensis. Next base: position 35,026 of record SNQJ01S0065334.1, on the reverse strand, counting down.
TACCAAGCAAGGACATGTCGAGGAACTCCATTTCATCCTGAATGTATCTTTGTATACAACTGCGGTACTTTAGCACCAAATTTTTCTTTGAATCTTTGATACCCAACTTTGTGTGTAGGGTATGGAACAGATTCGTCAGCTCATGCACATCTTGATCCCTTTGTTGCTGCAGCGTAGTCTATTGTATGTACTTGTCCTCATAGCTCCAAACAGGATAATATTGTTCCTTGATGGCATCTCGAAAAGAATTCCAAGTGGGTACGATCGAGAACAGAGAGGGTTCCTCCTCGTCCTTTTTCTCATAGTAGGTTTCCCACTAGTCCTTGACATGGGGGGCGGCTTTGAGAAGTGAAAAAATAATCTTCTCCCAGTCGAAAAAGTCATGAACCGAGAAATATCCTTCTAATAGATTCAATCATCTATCAACGACATCTGCATCTATTAGGCCATCAAATATGGGAATGCCAAAGTTTACTTGTACCTTAAAAGGGGTTGCACCTCTAGAATGATTGTTGGATGCAGATGCACCGCTAGTGGGCAATAGTTGAAGGATCTGGGCAAAGTTATCCATCATCGTGTTCCTTTTTTTTTCAAGGGCTTCCTCGAGCAATATTTTGATAGGATCTCATGCTCCCTCGTCTTTCTTTTTGTCCCCCATAGGCGACCGTCGGGGTTTGCAAGGCTGATCTTGCAAAGGTTCAACCAGCTCGAGCCCTAACTCCTTATACCACGACCTCATTGGGGACATGCAAAGAAGGATCGAGAAAGAGCAGACCGCTCTGATACCACTGATCCAAATTTATGTAGGAACACAACAAAATACAAAAATAACCATGAATACAAAGATGCAGCGAAAATAACACTTCATTTCATTAATATCAAAGAACTGAAATTTGTTTACAGACATAATATAAATAATCTAGTTAGGGCATTGGTAGCTTATCTCTGAGAAGAGATGTGGTGGCTACAAGCCTCTGAACTCTGTATTACAATGAGGTTCGAAGGCCTATATAATATTGAGAAACAATGGAAACCCTAAACATCTAAAAATCTAACCCTAAAAGATGAAACGCCAGAATATGGGCCCCGTCGGGGTAAATTGGTACATCAATTTCCCAAGGTCGTAACTTTGGCATACTATCTCCATTTGATCCATATGATACATCATTAGAAAGATATATTTGAGGACTACAACTGCTATTAGTGAATATCATGGTTGGAAATGAACTGATATTTACCAGATTTTGATGCCCAAAAAATGTCGTTTAGGGCCTCAAAACGGCTCCGGAAGTTCAGGACCCGAAAAACTGCCAAAAATAGTAAATTGTGCTACAATTAAGGAAACTAAAAAATTGAAAGAAACAATGGTGGGGGTCCAAGTGGAATAGGCGGGTGGCCACCAATATCCACCTAGATCATACTTGTAGTCTGTGTTAAGACTTGTGGAAATTTTATCTTAATTGATGATTATCTAAAATTTGTCTATCTGCTAGTATACAAGCCTGGCATACAAACTTGCAAATTTGTATGCTACTTTTGGGAAATCCTTCGAGATGTTGTGCCAAAGCCTACTTTTAATTCCATCTTTGTGGACGAGATTTATAGAAATGAAATTCTTGTAACAAGTGGTAGCAAATATGTTCCTTTGCAAGGGTGATGGTTCTTGAAGTCATCGAATATCTGGAGAATTATCTGTGGGCTAATTTTGACCTCGAGAATGCAACCTTTGAGCTTCTCATGTCCATGATTTTAATGGTGAATGGAAAGTTTCAGGAAAATGTGTGAGTATGGATATGATTTCATAATAGGGAGGAAACATTTGAGGGTTTCTTAAGACAAGTTTTGTTACTAAAGTAGTAGGGAAGAGACCTAAACATAGCAGAGAAAACAAATTACTCGATCTTTTGATTCACTCATTCTAGAGTTTGGAATATGTTATAGTGCATGGAACAATGCTTAAGCTTGTCCATTTGCAATTATGGCACAACTTTTATTTTGGTCATTTTTAGAATGAACTATATTTACATCCTTAGTTCATTAAAATGTGGAAGACGATGGTCAAGAAAGAAGCTAATTTTGTATATGGGCTTGCAAGATCTTATGTCAGTTGAAAAGGTTTGCAAGTCCATGCATGTTGCAGTGAAACATGATCCTCTTATGTGGAAAAGTATACATGTGTTTCACATGCTAGGGTTGTCTAAAATGCATATGAAAGGAGGACCTGTGACTATGGAAAAAATTTACAGTTGTAGGTGCATCATGTTCCATTCGAGGTATAATGTTGTGACCTAGCTCTGAAACGATATAGCCTAGCGAGCTAGATGAAGTGAAGAAGAGAAATAAGGTTTCCCTCCATGTAATGCACCATATTAATAATAATAATAATAATAGTATAAAAATAGAAAGAAGATAAACAATAAAAATAATTACTTATTAATAGAATAAAAGGGAAAAATAAGAAAAGATAAAAGAAAGCTAAATTAAGAAAATGATAAAAATGACATGATTAATTATTTAATGACAAGTGTAACTTATGCATGTAACCTATTGCATGAATGTGTAAGAATAATTCTATATAATGGAGAAGAAGAAAAGTTAATATCTTTGGTTTGAATAGTTTTGAGGAAAAGGCTTGGAAGCTGGGATAGGTAGTTGATTGAGGGGTCGAGGGCTCTCAATTGTGATGACCAAGGGGATTGGTTGGGAGAAGAGTCATCCCCCACATTGTTGTTGCGGCATGCTAAATCAAATCTTGGAACTCAAGGGTTTGACATGTATAATGTTGTAAGTAAGTTGATGCCTTCATCTCTTAGGTAAGCCTCTCACCACTCATTCATTCTTATCAATTATGCAATCAAAGACTTATGTATCTTTATGTTTTTAGTTAATGGTTTGCTAGATATATTTATGTTTTTAATTGAATTAGAATTTGGGCCATTACATATGGTATCAAAGCACGGTTACAACCTTAGAGGCCTATGAACCTTCTACGATTGTGCATAGGTCGAGGTCTAAAATGTTCCACTAACTACAAGACTCTTAAGGGAGAGGGTCTTAAATCACAATTATAATAGTTATTGTCAAGTAAAAAAAATTCTATCTTATGTCCATGATATAGAGAAACATGAATTGCTTAGGTCAATTTACTTCTTCAATAGCCTTGATATCATCATAAACCATCTCCTCTACCTTTGTTATTATTTGACATGAAAATGGAGAAATTGAAGCCTAAAAATAAGTTCAATGCAAACTTTTGTTTTCAAGAAACAAACCAATGTTGGTAACCCCTTAAACAAACCATCCATGGACACACAAGTTGGTAACCCCTTGAAACAAACCATCCATGGGCCCACAAGTTGATTACCCCTTAAATGGTGAAGGAAATTTTTGGGATTAGCATATCCCCGAGATTTTCTTCGAGAGTCCAACCTTGCAGATTTATCAACTTTTGGGAAAGAAGTTAAAGGTTAAGAAAATAACACAATGGATGATATAACCACGAAAGTTCCACCTTCGTTAGAAAGTGAGGGTTTGGATAGCCATGATAAGAAACCATTGATGTCTAGAAGTTTTCTTTATGTGGCCCACCATGCATCAATTCTGAGCTACCAATTGAGACTTGAACTCGAAGCCCTACTAAGTGATGTTTATATCATTACAGTAACCAAAATAATAATGCTACTAAGTGTTGTTTATATCATTATGGTACCAAAGTAATAATGCATAACCTTTGGTGGTAACCATTGTCATAAAAAGCTTGGTAGTGGGTTTGTGGGATACCTAAACCAGAGTAGTTTGGACTTCGATTGACCTCAAATCTTTGACTTATGTATTTACTGTACATAGCTTTGGATCCATTGAGAAGTTTCGTTTTGTGTTGTAGAAGCATAGAAAGTATTGTTTTGTTTTTTTTGTTTGCAGTATACAATGTCGAACCCTTATTGATTGAATATACTAGAAAACACCAGTGTTAAAGAAAATTAGTCTCAGAAAACAAAAATCGCTTCAGGTCATCATTCTAACCCTTCATGATTCCATCCATTCAAGTATTAGTGGTTATAGCTCCTCTTTCATTCAATTTGTGTTTTCTCGCACCGGGGAAGCAATCAAACACGCGTGTAGAAGTTGTGAATGATCCCCATCCTCCTACTCACATGAACGTGAAGCCATAAGTCTTCTATTTTTTAAAGCCTGGAGGAGGAGCTTAGAACATTCCCATGGGACGCTGGAATTGACACTTTTATTTGGTGTTTTAGGTTTTCAAATCTTCTGAGCAGCTATGGAAGAGAATTATCTAGGTGGGAAAGAGGCGGTATGGAGAGCCATCTTCCAATGGAAATATTCGAGCGAAATTTCTATCCTCCGTTCGAGTTTTGGAATCCATTAGCAGGCAACGACCATTCTCTGATTAAAAGTAGGGCTTTGGATTTTCTTTCTCTGAACCAAAATTTAACAGAGTTTTTCTTGATAATGCATACATCAAACCCTACGGTAATAGTGAACTGAGAGTTCATCAGGAGGTATACATGGAGTAGAGTATGGTGCATCCTCAATGTCATCCGAAGCGATGGTGCAATTCTCCACAGACAAAATTTCGATGGTCAGCAAATCTCTGTAAAGGAGGCTCCTCCCGCAGATCGCACAATCCGGGCCGAAATCTGCACCAATTTGGCGAAAAATTTGGTAGGCCATTTTCCCTGAATAAAGCACCACTAGGGTTCTATAGTTTTTTTTTTTATGTTGTTGTGGTCGGTAGTAGATTTACACATGATATATTCCGTCACTAGTTTTACAAAATTGGGTGATCACCACCGGTGATGAAAGACAACGAATGGACAAATTGCTCTGATGGTTGGGGGTTCTGTCAAAACACCATTTTGCTGGATTTAAAACAACAGAAACCGTATTCGAGGCAAAGAGACGATTGGTCATGTGGAAGTGGGATTTTTTTTTACTTAAATTGAAGAGAACGAAATTCCCGTAGAGGCATACCATTCTCCTGAAGGGATGATCAATTCACTGAAGAGGACGGCATTAAAGGGGCAGAAAAAAAAAAAGGGTTTCTAGATTAACACAGAGAAATCGGATTTCCTGTTCGCTAGTTGTTGTGTGAGAGACTGAGTTGTAAAATCGATTTCCAAACTGTTTTTATTTTTCACCGTGTAATGTGTCCCTTGTTGGTTTTCATAATTTTTTTAAGAGAACCATAATAAACTAACCAGAGTTTGAAAGCCATTTTCAACGTAGGTCTTCGAATGATCTAAAATTGAAGAAGACTTGAAAAACTTGAAAATTTATTGCAAGTGAAATGTTATGTGTTTAAAGCAAATGGATCAGTTTGCAACACATAAATTAAAGGATTACTTATGCAAATTACACATAGACAGCAGCATAATGATTGAACATAAGCACATAAACACAGCAATTTGATAAAGGAGTTCACCCCTCTTATGGGCTACATCTCCTGGTCCAGCTTCTAATGGTTTATTATTATTAATTTCTCAAAAGTGCTCAAAAACATGTCTTACAATGCTCAAACTGACAAACCAACTACTCCAATGGCTTCCCAGTGTCCCAAAACCCCTGTCTGGGCTCTTTCGGCACCTCAATCGGTCGAAAAATGAGAAAGATAGGCCTCCTGGAAGTCTCCTTCTTCAAGCTTGTTGTCTCTGGTTCTACAATTCGCACCCCTTTCCTTTGAACCTGGCTCACACGCTCATTTAAGCACAAAAACCCAGCATCGGGCGCAACCGCGCCAATGGTGCAAACCGTAGAATGGTTAAGGGCGCGCCAGCCCCTAACCGCCTCGGCACCTGGGCGTATGGTGCATATGACCTCGCGCATAGCAAAGAAGTGGTTAAGTCGTTATAACTGTGCAACTAACCTCCCGCGCTCTTGGTCATATGTAAAATCGTGGTTATATGGTATAACCCACGCCAACAGTTGTAATGTTATGTCACCCACGTGCATATATTATATACACAGTTATATGAAAGTTTAAAAAGCCACGGGCCATATGTTTAACCCGCGTGCAAACGGTCGGCCAATATATATAGAGCACAGTTATATGTTGTTCAATGGAACCATGGGTCGGGGCTAAGCCCCGGCCCACCCCCCTTTCCATTTAATACAATGAACCAACTTAAATATATATGTGTAGACATATATAACAAGAAGCATTTGGCGGCATAATGGTTAGTGGAGGTTGGCGAAGGCTTTGTATAGTGGGGGAGGTCCTGGGGTTGAACCCCGCGGACTCCCATATATTTTATACAACAACCATTAACCAGTCAACGAGGGACACGTGGCACCCATGGATTGGGCCACCTGTCCTCATCTCATTGACCACACAAATGACACGTGTCACTCCATGATTCGCCAACTACTAACCAATGAATTCTTGCCATGTCATCGTACGGACTGTACGGACAGGTACAGTCAGCATCAAATTTTTGCCTGTTTGTCTTGGCGAACAGATTGTGATATCTTCTCCATACGGACTCCGTTTGACAAAGTAAATATACCACCAAAATCAGGAAGTCGAGACGGACGCAATGGCACTGTTTTCATCGCATTCTAAGCACTTTGAAATTTGAGCAAAATTTGATCCCCTGATCACACCTCCCCATTGGGAAGATTTTGGACCTCCAAAAGACTATCTTAGTCTATGTGAAGATGAGGGTATAGTTCCCTCACCTTTCCAACCTCAATCCACTTGGCCTTGCTTGGATTCGTGCCTTTAAGACCAACTCGCAAATACTCCACATTTCCTCGCTTCGAAGTTCGCATCCTCCTGTCAAGGATGGTGTCTTCCTGCAGTTATGTTAGATACTCTAGAGAAAAATCATCTATGGAAGGAATCTGAACATGCTCTCCTTGATCAGCAATCAATGGAAGCTCATACAACTTCAAATTCTCAACATTAGCTGTTGCATACATGCATATAAGGAGGCAAATCTAAGCGAAAAGCATTGTTACCAATCTTGTCGTGATTTTGAAGGACCATATCCGAATTGGCCTTCAGCACACCTTCTCCTTTAAGCCTCTCTCGTAGCGTCTTAAATCAAACTTCATCACCAACTTTGGCTATGATCAACGATGCTTTTGTCATGTCTCGTTTTGTTCTTGGCTTGACTCTTTTCCAACGCTCTTGCACCACCTGATGTAATGTCGACTAATTTGTTCAATGAACTTCTCTTGCCTATCAATGTCATATTGACCACTCAGCGAGCAATATCTTTCCCAAAAGATAAAATCTAAAAATGACTTGGGAAAATAAGCCAAAACATGCCTCAAATGGCGGCGTTTGAGTTGAAAGTGTTAGCTTCGATTATGCGCATGTTGAGCGTGAGTGTAAATATTCATCAAAGCTTAGGATGCTGGCGCAATAAGCTTACCGAAGATGTACCTTCTCACGATTCACCACCTGCATGCGACCATGCATTACCTTGGGATGAAAAGTTGTGTTCTTTTTAAGCTTTGTGTCTATGAGTGCCCACAAACTTGACCAAAAAAACTTCCAACAAATCGAGAATCCAGATTAGAAATAATGGACAGGCCGACCAAAATGCACCCAAACATTTGAAAGAACAACTGTGATGTTTGTTATGTTATTAACCGCTTAGTACAAGGCATCAAAATACACATCTTACTAGTAATCAACCACAACATAAAGATAATCAGCGATATATATATCGACATAGGCAAACCACCAACCAAAATCTATGAAATACTTTCCCAAGGTTGAGAAGAAACTGGAAGTGGAGTATACAAACCAACTTTCACGTTACTAAGGTTTACTTGTAGCACACAACAAAAATCCTCGAACATATCGCTAAGAAACACTTTCATTCATCTTAGGCAGTAGCAATATCTTTGCAAATAAGCCACTGTCTTTCCTACACCAAAAATGACCAGCAATAAGAAGAGCGGCTTTTCTTATGATTTTTATTCTTTCTCCCTGTGGAATACCAACTTGCCAAGATGATACAAGAGATTATTATGCACATGATAATCAATTCTTCAACATGGTTAGAGTGGCACAAAAGTCTCTTACTTCCTTAAAATTGATATCTAAAGCATATTCCACATAACTTTCATGCATTATAGGACTCTGTTTAAGAATAACTGAAGCACTATTAATAGGCCTGGAAAGCATATCGGTGACTTTGTTAAAATGCCCTTCTTATACATGATAACCAAGTAAACTGTTGAAAACCCATCCATCACGAAGTGCCTAGCTTGATGTAGCTTTGGCTGTGATTGTAAATATTGCAAAGGTTGATGATGCATTGTGAATAATGGTTTCTTTTCCCAACAAATAGTGCTTCCATTTCTTAACACTTTGAACCCGATGCATATAATTGCTATCATAGTAGGATAATTAATCCGCGGCACCATTAAGCGTCTCGGAATAGAAACAAATTGTCTTACCATCTTGGAAACAAAAGCTGCTCCTCGCATAATTGCTTGCATGCAATAAGGTTTCCAAAAGGTTGTCTTAAATTTGTAAGTGCAAGAACTTACGGCGTTGAACTCGTCTTTTCTTTCAAAGTATCAAAGCACGTTGTTGCCTCCCCATTGGAAACCTTGCTTGACACTTGTTGTCCTGACATGGATTTAATGGCCGAAAAGTTAGCAATAAACTTTCTCGGTATTGGGTGGCTCCCAAAAACTTCTTACCTGTCACATTGTTGGGCTTACCTGTCACATTCTTTGAGTGGACCATTCCAAAATAACTTTAACTTTAGAAGGATCAATTTTTAATTAAAGCCTCCACCAACAATATGGCCTAAGTAGATAAGAAGTTTTGCCAAATTCACATTTGGACAACTTAAAACAATTGTTCTTTCCTCAAAACATCCAAAACTTTTTCACATGTTCAATATGCTCTTCGAGATTTTGAAAATCAAAATATCATCTAAGTAGACAATAACAAATTATCCGGAAAAGGCCTCAAGACATCTCACTTATAGCCAGCATGAAAGTAGCATGTGCATTGCAAAGTCAAAAAGGCATTACCATCATTCAAACAAACCTTGTAGTCTTAAAAGTTGTCTTCCATGTGTCACCCTCAACAATCACGATCTGATGATACCCTCTCCTTAAATCTAACTTAGTGAAATATTTGGCATCTTTTAATTGGTCAAGCAAATCATCAATTCGTGGAAGGAGGATAGCGATTTTTAAGCATTATTTTGTTCAAAATACACGAAATCAACACACATTAAGCCCGCGTTCCATCCTTCTTTAGACTAACACAATTGGAGATCCATGGCGAAGAACTTGAAGCATGAAAATTACCCCTTTGTCCTAGCGGCTCACGAAATAATTTTTAATCTTTCGGCATTTTCTGCGTGACATTCTATACATACCAATATTTGAGTGGACAATCTTGTTATGTGAATTTCATGTTGGATTCCTCTTTTGGAGGCAACCCCTTGGAGTTCTTTAAACATGTCATCATCTTTATTAACAACTTCAAATAAGATTGGATTTTTAACGTATTATCACAGCTTGGCAAAATGCTTCGTTTTTCAATATCTTCTTTGGGTTTGATCGTTAAGAGAACAAAAATTTTACTAGCATTAACTAACCTCTTCATTTGCCACACATTTATGATTGATAAATTCATCTTCTTAGTGTGGCTCTGACAACATACTCAACCCATCTTTAAACAAATGATACTTATTCTCGGCGATAGAAAAATAGATTTCCTATCATACAAATAAGGACTTACCAACACAATACCACATATATCAGCGAATCACATGGAGCTCTAGCCATCAATGGGGTACAATTATAGCAAACCCTAAGTTTACACTTCACAGTTACTTGTAATAACATTATCACATATCCAACCAAGGAGGTATGGCTTAGGATGTGGACTTGTTTCCAACTTAGAAGTTTCTCCAGCAGTCTCTTCGGAAATAAGATTTGCTTGTGATCACAGAATCAAATAGCGTGTCTATCTTAGTATGTTTTGAAACAACCTTATATGAAAAAGTTCAATTCTCGTTTTCTCTTGTTGAGTTACATACGACATTAGCATTACTTGAAGAGCGAGTACTTGCAACATAATTATTGCCTTGGTAACCCATGGCTGTGATCTTAGTCTCATCACGTAAATCATAGTTAATTCTTGTAAGCTTGATCTAGTCTTTGACTTTCCTTTTTTGCCAAACTTTTTGGTTCTTCTTTCATGATGAAGCTTCCAGCAGTGGTCTTCATCATTATTATATTACGAACAATGTTTACATGAACTTTTCTCCCTCTTTCTTCACGGTGACATTCTTCTGCCATTGCCTTTGAATTTCTTCTTCCCTTTGTCTCCACAGTGAATGTCTTCTTGAAACCCTCATGAGTATCGTTCCTTCCCTTGCTTCCAAATGAGTGGCATGTACACAAACCTCATCTAGATTCCGAAGAAAGGATTAAACATAAGTATAAGTATGCCTCAAATAACTATGCAAAGCACCAATATATTTGAGCAATGTTTCTGATGAGACAAAATCAACTCCCAAAACCAAGCTCATCTCCTAAACTCCTGAGTAAAACTTTGTACATTTTATCCTTTTTCTTGTCTAAAATTCTGCCATTTCCATGGTTGCCTTTTGTTTATATGCCAATGGACAAAATCGTTTTTTAATTGCTAGAGATGAAATCATTCCAAGCTTCCATTTTTTTTTTCATTTCCTCACAGTAATGTAGATTCCCCACCAAATAAGTGTTGAACCATCTAATCTTAAAGAAGCCTTCTTGAATTTTGGTTTCATCGTCTTGAATCTTTTGTATTCTAGAATAGACTTCAATTTGATGTATCGAGTTATCTAACTTTAGTACGTTAACTTCTCCATTATAAAATTGTAGCTCAAATTTTTATATCAAGCTTTAATGAAGGATTTTTACCATGCCCATCAGGAAGATGTATCGAACTTGAAGAATAAGAAGAAGAAGATGGTGAAGAAGAAGAAGAAGAAGATGATGGAGAGGAGAGGGTGGTGGAGAAGCGCCATTCCTTCCATTTATACTGGAGTTTTGTCACCACCGCCTCCCTTGTGCATTGGTTGGAACCTTCACCTGCTGACATTATGTTCGTTCTATAAAGATCTTCATCATATCTCTCAACTCTCAGACAGAAACATGCGAGATCTTCTTCGGCCGGAACTCTCAACTCCATGACAGCTTGTCTGAGATCTTCTTCTTCAGCCGGAACACGTTCATGACTTTCTGCACGAGCCATGCTTGGTGAATGTCTCTCTGAAACTTGCGGTGAATGAATCTACTTCCTCCTTGTCGGATAAGAACTTGGCTCCACAGGTTGACCTTGTCCTCTTGTGAGTTTCAACCTTGTGAGCATCAGAAACAAAACTTGCAAACAATCAAGTCTTAAAAACCAGTGCTCTGATACCAACTTGATCTAAAATTGAAGAAGACTTGAAAAACTTGAAAATTTATTGCAAGTGAAATGTTATGTGTTTAAAGCAAATGGATCAGTTTGCAACACATAAATTAAAGGATTACTTATGCAAATTACACATAGACAGTAGCATAATGATTGAACATAAGCACATAAACACAAAAATTTGATAAAGGAGTTCACCCCTCTTATGGGCTACATCTCCTGGTCCAGCTTCCAATGGTTTATTATTATTAATTGCTCAAAAGTGCTCAAACACATGTCTTACAATGCTCAAACTGACAAACCGATTGCTCCAATGGATTTCCAGCGTCCCAAAACCCCTGTCTGGGCTCTTTCGGCACCTCAATCGGTCGAAAAATGAGAAAGATAGGCCTCCTGGAAGTCTCCTTCTTCAAGCTCCCTGTCTCTGGTTCTACAATTCACACCCCTTTCCTTTGAACCTGCTCACACGCTCATTTAAGCGCAAAAACCCAGCACCGAACGCAACCGCGCCAACGATGCAAACCGTAGAACGGTTAAGGGCGCGCCAACCCCTAACCGCCTCGGCACCTGGGCGTATGGCGCATATGACCTCGCGCATAGAAAAGAAGTGGTTAAGTCGTTATAATTGTGCAACTAACCTCCCGCGCTCTTGGTCATATGTAAAATCGTGGTTATATGGTATAACCCACGCCAACAATTGTAATGTTATGTCACCCGCGCGCATATATTATATACACAGTTATATGAAAGTTTAAAAAGCCACGGGCCATATGTTTAACCCGCGCGCAAACGGTCGGCCAATATATATAGAGCACGGTTATATGTTGTTCAATGGAACCATGGGTCGGGGCTAAGCCCCGGCCCGCCCCCTTTCCATTTAATACAATGAACCAACTTAAATATATATGCGTAGACATATATAACAAGAAACATTCAGCGGCATAATGGTTAGTGGAGGTTGGCGAAGGCTTTGTATAGTGGGGGAGGTCCTGGGGTCGAACCCCGCGGACTCCCATATATTTTATACAACCATTAACCAGTCAACGAGGGACACGTGGCGCCCATGGATTGGGCCACGTGTCCTCATTTCATTGACCACACAAATGACACGTGTCACTCCATGATTCGCCAACTGTTAACCAATGAATGCTTGCCACATCATCCACCTGACATGTCATTGTACGCACTGTACGAACAAGTACAGTTAGCATCAAATTTTTGCTTGTTTGTCTTGGCGAACAGATCGCAATATCTTCTCGATACGGACTCCGTTTGACAAAGTAAATATACCACTGGAATCAGGAAGTCGAGACGGATGCAATGGCACTGTTTTCGTCGCATTCGAAGTACTTTGAAATTTGAGAAAAATTTGATCCCCTGATCATCAAAACAATGCAACGACCATGGATCGCGGAAATCTGGTGTCCTGCCTCTGCATTATCCTCGCACTGACTGGCTCGGCATTAGCAGTCTCATCCACCACATTTTAATGTATTTCAATCTCTTGCCTACCATGCCCAGTATTGATACATACCCCTGCGTACATTCTGTCTACCATAACCAGTGAGTCTATCATCCGGTATAGGTTGGATCTGCTGAGAAAGATTGTGTTTTATTGCTTAGTTTACAAGTTTAATGATTGCCATTTAGGCCTCGACTCGTTAAAGAATTTAATAGTCAACAGGGCCATTCTGTTGGGCGAGGGCTATCCACCATGCAGCAGTCCAATCATTACCGAACTGCTGCATGGTCCAGCCGTGCAGCAACAGTTCGTGCATGCCAGCGATGCATCTCCATGCCCGCGACCAGACAGATCTCTGGCGAGTAAATCCGACAACCGTTTCCCAGCAGCTCACTCCGTTTATCTGCCCCAAGCTCCGTTACCGTGTGCAGTCAGTCCCACCAACTCGTCCGCCTGTTGATTGATGTAGCGGATGTATGTTATGTACTGCATCTTTTACTGCTTGCTACTGCAATTTTCTGTCCAGCGACCATTCAAATTTTGCTATCGGCGCTATTAAAAATTTTCAAAAGCTCCAGGCTCACTGTCATTCAAATTTTTCTCTCCCGCCATTCAAATTTTTCAAAAGCTCCAGGCCCGCGCTTTAACATTTTCATGCCCATTATATAGTTCTATCTATCTTTACGCATATACAGAACAGTGGAGTTTAGTGATCGCTGCCAGTCGATCTTTGTTGGATTCAGATAACCCGATCGGATCCGAGGTGGAATTTGCAGTGAGTTTTCTTAGCAATGGAGATCTGCAAATCGAGAGCGCCAGCGATGTGCGCATTGATAATCGCGGTGTTGGTGATGATTGTATTACTGGTAGCGGAGCGGCTGCTCACCTGGAGATCAGTCCATCCCCGAGTCCGCAAGCAGGTGGTGCCTCTTCTTCTCTGCAATCTCTTGCCGCTCTCTTAGATTGCCACTCTTGTTTCCTACTGTATATATTGACGACGGCTTCTTCCTGGAGATGGGATTAGTTATAGCTTTTCTATGTATGTTTGGGTTTAGGGTTTGATGTCTGTTTCGTATTGGGAACAGGCAGGGTGGGTGATCTACCTTCATTTGGAGATCACTATATAGTCATAATGCTTGTGGGATTGTTTAGCCATTAGGAAATAAGTGGAGCATGCATGCATGCCACATTGTTGTGAACTTGTGCTACACTTACAGAAACAATATTAATATTTTCATGACAATTCGTAGCTTGAATCGATTTTACAGTTTCATTTGTTGAGTTCTTGTTGCGGAATAAGGCTACCCTTGATGATGCTTGATTTATATAAAATGAATAAAACTCTGGAATTTTACTAAGTTATATTGGAGTTTTTATGCTTAAAAATGGAGGTTAATATGTATATATATATATATATATATATTAATATTAATATTAATATTATTATTATCGTTTTCGTTTTCGTTTTCGTTTGAGACATTTTTTTATTCACGTTTTTTAAAGTTCACTCACTCCTGTCAAAACCGCCAGCCAACAGAGTTGGATATAATTTAAGTTGGTTTATGTATCTGTTGAGAGGCTTTATCTTTCTTGCACATGAATTGTATAGGGCTATGTGCTTTCCCAAATAGCTCTTGGAGGAAAAGGTTTGCAAAAACAACTTGAAACTTCAATCTTGCATCAAAGATAGGGTTGAAATTGATTACATTTATTTTCAAATATTGAGATAAAGATCTGAGTTATGTTGATATTAATGTGTAAGTTGTGGATATCCATAGCCTTGTACAAGGATATACTGGTAAATACAGAGTGAATAAAATGCTTAAACGATTGAATGATTGTTGAAGGGATATAATTAATATTTATAAAAGAAAAAGTACTTTTTTAGATTTCAATAATAATAAAAAAGTTAAAGATATAATTTTAGAGAATTTTGAAATATTTTTTACAAAATCAAGATTATTAATAATATTATTATATTTAATTTTTTTATTATAAAAAAAAAATTGATTTTTTATTTAAAATTATTTAATCTCTATTTTACCAATTTTGTTTCTAAAATAGGAATACTATGAGTGAAAATAATTTGTAGAGTTTGTAATTTTAAAAAGATAGAAGAGGAAAAACCATTTTCTTTAGAATGTACATTTTACATAAAATGTCATTTTTAAAATATTTGTCAAATTATTTTATCCTAAAAACATTATTATTCAATAAAAAACTGAATTTTTATTTGTAATGGTTTATTAAAACAATGCTAATAATTTAGTTTGTGCTTAGTTACTAATTAACAAGAAACAATTTAGAATAAATGAGATATAGTTTAGAATGAGGTAATGGTTTCTTAGAATAATTAATTGTTTCTTAATTACTAATTAACAAGAAATAGTTCTGCATAAATGAAATATGAGCTTGAACTTTACTATTTTCCTATTAGGGGGATTCTAATGAGTCAAATTTCTTTCTCATTGATTTGATCACATTTTCATTCATTTGTTTTTTTTATTTTCTTGAAAACTCTAAATTTTGTGAAATAATTAGTGGTGAAGAAAAATGATGAAAACCTTGAATTCAAGTAATATAACCAATTATTATGCAATCCATTATAAAAGAAACTACCCTATAACCCATATTATTGAAGATGAGAGATAACCCAAGAGAAGGAATCTCAAGTAGAATAAACACCATAATCCCACCACTACAAGCCACCTACCATCAACTATAAACTTCAACATGTAAAGAAGACTGAAACTAAACCCAATAGAAGTGGTGAACGTGCCAAAGTAAGATAGAACAAAATAAATCATAGAGATAAGAGAACTAAAGAGGATATAGAATTGAATAACCTAGAGGATGAAAAACAAAAGATTTATTAGTGTCAATAATTAATTCTTTTATACAGATTCACCATTTTATACGCATATAAAATAGGGATATTATGTTTAATTGTGCCTTCCTTTTCATTTTAATAGATATTGGGAACTCACATGAAGAGGTTGGTCCAAAAATTGGCAATGGGGTGCCCAGGAATGAACTCACACACAAACTCACTTGGGTTCTTAGTAAGGCACACATCTTTGTGACCTTGCAAGCTCAACATTCCCCAATTCACCATGAATGATACAAATTTAGGGGCGGAATGAACTGATTAACAGACTGAATACATTAAACACAAAGATATGCATAATAACACAAATATTTAGTGAACAATATCTTCTATTAAATAATGAAATAGGTTGAAACTACAAAACTGTAGAACTGAAACACTTGCTCGAATGGTGGTAGTTATCTCTGAGAAGAGATGTGGCTGCTACGTGCATCAATCTAAGAAAAATGGATTACAATGAGGCTCCAGAGGCCTTTCTGATATTACTCATGAATTCCAAAACCCTAGACATCGAAAAACCTAATCTTAGAAGGTGAAACACCAAAAGTCACGTGGGCCCTATGGGTAAGTTGGTGTAATTTGGTACCTCAACTTCCAAGGGTCATAACTTTTTCATACGACCTGTGTTTTACGTGCATGATAGACCGTTGGAAAGGTCTTTCAAAGAACTACACATTACACCGTCAAAATCTAACTTCGTCTACAAATTGACTGTGGCGAGACAAAAAAAACAACGTTTAGGGCCCCAAAACGGCCCTGGAAGTACAACAAGATGTGATGGCATGAAAACATACAAAATAATCCAATTGGATTAGGCGAGAGGTCACTCGTATCCACCCTGAGGATGTGTGGGGCTTCAAACAACCCCATAAGGGTAGAACTCACAACTACAAAGCAATACAGAAGAACGTGTTGAACAAAAAATGGACACAAGGAGCCGGTTGGAATAGGTGGGTGGCCACCAATATCCACCTAGATCAATCCTCCTCCCTTAGCACGCAATGGTCTGCATTTCTTTGAGTTCCTCCACTAGGTGAGGAAAAATCTGTTGGATTTGGCCCTAGGTGAGCCACTTTCCTTGGTGTAGGAGTTTTCCTGCCTTGACAGCCCAATAAAGTTGGATACGCTGTTGGTGAGTGCCCTTGACCTGTGTTTCCACTATCTTCTCAGTAGATGCTTGTTCCATGTAGTCAGGGTTGAGCTCTGTTGGTGTCAGATGTTCTGTGATCTCATAGGTGTCCAATAATGGGGGAAAATATGGTCGAAGGAGGTCCACATTAAATACTGGATGCAAACCAAGGAAGGATGGAGTGTTGAGCCCAAAAGAATTACTACCCACAACCTTGGTGATAGTGTAAGGACCATAACGAAGTGGGCGAAGCTTCTGATGGGGCCCAGTGAGATGCTCCTTCTGCAAATGTAACCAGACTTTATCGCTAACCTGAAATTTGTGTGGTACCTTGTGTTGATCATGCCGCTGCTTATACTTAGAATTGGATTTCTACAAAATCTGCTTGACCTATTGGCAAATGTGTTGAATCTTCTCAATGAATCTAGTGGCTTTGTCGAATGCAGACTAATTAGGGGAAGAGTTTGTCTGTGCAGTGGCAAGAGGAAGTGCAACATCAATGGGTCCCAAGGGTTGGAATCCTGGACCCACCTGAAATGGGCTATGGCCGGTGGAACTATGGAGAGACCTATTGTAACTGTGTTGGACATATGGGAGACTCTCGTCCCATGTACGCGGATGCTTATAATTGTACATGCGCAGGATGTGCACAATCATCCGATTGATGACCTTTTTTGGCCATCGGTTTGGGGGTGGAAAGCAGTGGATTTTGTGAGCTTAGTGTCCAACATAGACTAGAGAATCGACCAAAAGGTGTTGAGGATCCTATTGTCTCAGTCAGAGATGATGTCTGTGGTATCCCAAAGTGGACCCACACTCGTTTGAAGAAGATCTTAGCAATATCTTCCGTTGTGAAATTCTTCTTATAGGTTGTGAGGATGGCCATCTTCGAAAACTGATCAACGACCACAAACACACAATCATTTCCTTTCTTGGTGGACGACAAGTGAGACATGTAATCCATTGACATGGATTCCCAAGGGTTCTCAGGAATAGGAAGAGAGGTATATAAGCCTTGCTTCTTGATGGTTGTCTTGGCAATGGCACATGCAATGCAAGACCTGATATACTTGTTGACGTCCTGTCGAAGTTTTGGCCAAAAAAAATGTTTCTAAAGAATGACCATAGTTTTCTCCATGCCAAAATGTCCTTCCACTCGACTGTAGTGAGCCTCCCAAATTAGCTTTGCACGCTCACTTGTAGGAGCACAGAGATGGCCCAGGTGGCATAAGATTCCATCCTGAATGTGAAAACCAGTGACAGTTGTGCCTGTACCCAAGAGCTGATAGGTGGTGGTGAAGTCTGGATCTTGTTGATAAAGTTGGGGCCACTCAGATGCTTCATGTCCATAGTAATGGAGCACAATGGTGAGTGCAGACACAGGAGGCCAACTGAGGTAGTCAACAACAGGATTGGAGATACTTGTCTTATACTTTATGTTGAGATGGAACTGATGCAGGTAGGTGGACCACCTTTGGTGGCGTTCATTCTGCAATTTCCCCTGTGTCTGTATGAACTGCAGAGGCTTGTGATCAATGTGTATGATCGTCGATTCGTCTCTTTCCCCAGAATGTAATGTTTCCATTGCCGACAGGCTTGTACAATGGAATACATTTCCTTGTCATAAGTGGGGTATTTTCAGACAGTATCGAAGAGTATATCACTATGGTATGCCACTGGATGCTCGTGCTGAGTGAGAACTATTCCCACAGCATAGTCAGATGCATCAGTTTCAATCTCGAATGGTTGTTGCAAATCGGGAAAGGAGAGTATTGTAGTTGAACACAAGTGACGCTTCATATCATCGAATGGTCATTTTTGCTCCTTCCCCCATAGTAACTTGGCCCTACCACCGCCCTTGTTCACCTGACTGAGGGCCCATACAATATGGGAGAATCCCAACACAAACCGTTGGTAGAAGTTGGTTAGTCCCAAAAAGCTCTGAAGCTCGGTTAGTGTGGTTGGCGCTGGCCAGACACGAATGAATTGGATCTTAGCTGGATCAACATGTACCCCATTCTCATCAACAATTTATCCTAAATATTGGACTCTTTCATGCCAAAAGAGCATTTTTCCAAGTTGGCATAAAGCTTGTGCTGCTGCAGAGTGCTCAAAACTTGTTGAATATGACACATGTTCTCCTCCCACATTCTGTTGAAGATGAGGATGTCATCCAAATATACTACCACAAAGGAGTTGGTGAAGGGTATCGATACATCATCCATCAACCTCATGAAAGTGGTTGGTGCATTTGTTGAGCCAAAGGGCATGACTAGCCATTCGTAGAGACATAAGGTTGTCTTCCATACATCAGTTGGTTCGATGGGAACCTGGTGGTAGCCAGAGTTTAGGTCAATCTTGCTAAAGAAATTTTCCCTCTTGAGTTGTTCAAGAAGGTCATCAATCCTGGGAATGGGGTAGCAGTTCCTGATTTTGATTTTTTTTAAGGCTTTGTAATCAATGCAGAGTCACCAAGTCCTGTCCTTCTTCTGCACCAGTACAATTGGGCTTCTCCAAGGGGAGGAGTTGGGCCTGATGTGCCCCTTTTGAAGAAGCTCTTGGATTTGACGCTTGATTTTGTCATTCTCCATCAGTGAGCACTGATAGAATGGTCCATTAGGTAGAAGTGCATCGCGGGTCTGATCAATTGGATGCTTGACTTGGTAGTGTGTCGGTACCGCTGTAGGTGAGGCAAAAATGTTTCTGTATTCTTACACGATCCCGTCCACTTGCTTCTGCTCCATAGAGAGGCGCTCTAGGCCATGGATGTGGTAGAGACCTTCTTCTTACTGTGAGCACAGATCACAAAGAAGATGAACTTCCCGGTCTATGAAATGACCTTACTGCATTTCTTAGCAGATATTAAAGAAATAGCAGTAGGTGGCGCTACCTCTGGGATATTGTACAATAGTCTACCCAAAGTAACAATAACACTGCGGGGTCTAGACTCATACACAACATGACGCTTCCACAAATATGTTTGTCCTAAATGAACATCACAAGCTTCAAGGGGAGAAATATCACACAGTACTTCATCTTTGAAAGGATTGATGTCGCATGGCAGACGACACTATTGGCTGACACAAAGATCTCTTCCTTGGCGAAGCCAACCGATGGTGTAGAGATGTGGGTGTGGTGTTGTTGGCAGATCCATTGATAATTTTCTTCCCTCCTTCAGGATTTGAATCGAAATCAGAATGGGCCTCTTACTCGTACGCCTTTAGCTCAACCACGAGGGACTACTTGGAGCTACATTCTTTGGTGTTGTGCCAAGGGATTTTATGGTACTCACACCATTTTCCCGTGTCCTTCTTTGTCTTCTCATTTACCTTTGTGTTTTATGGCTTGGACTGGTTTTCTTAAGGTCGTCCATATCGACCTGGTCCCTTTTTGTGTGGGTTGGGGCTTCCTTTTCTGTGCTTTGACTATGAGGGGTTTGCAGATCCAAACTCTTGTCGTTTCTGCTTAAATTTATGCTCGATCTTGACAGTGTATCTATAAGCCACCATATCACCATGTTTTTAGGTCACCGTGTCAACTAATTTAGCTTTGGTGAATTCTAGGGAGTGCTTTGTGGGTATGCACATGATCAAAAATATCCTAGGCATGACCCATTTCTAGGTCCTTATCCTCTTAGGTGGATGCCTAACCCCCTTTCCTAGCATATTCCCATATCAAATAACATTAGTGAGACCCGGTAACCAATATCCACATTGACCCATAACCTTTTGCAACATAGCACATTCATAGAATTATTCCACCAAGAGGGACCTTCACATGATGTTGGGGGAGGGGTTGGTCGTTTAAGCACTACACTAGAGTGCGGAAAGTAGAGGCCACGTGGAAAAACTAGGTGTTCTCATATGCTATGATCAAGGTGCCTTGAAAAACATAAAAAGTCAATGAATACTACCACTTCAAGGGGGAAACCTCCATTTACAATATATCCAATTCACAAGACAATATATGGTGATCCTAAGACTAGGTCTCCTTGGTATATATATATATATATAGGAGACAAAGGGTACAATTATAATAAAATGGTACAATGAAAGGTTCAATCTGACGTACTAATATAAAAAATACAATAATAATGAATGCTTATTAGGGCCTTAACATAGGCGAAGGTCCTTAACTAATTTGTAAAAATTTGTGGATATTCTATTGGATAGTTCGTCACAACAAATCTAATAAAATACTAAAATATTTACTTTCAAGGTTAATTTCCTTTAGATTTCATATCCTTTAATTACAATTTATTTGCTTAAAATGCATGAAATAGCTGAAATGCAAAAAATAAAGAACATAAATAAATTCTCGCACACCATCCACAAATAAACAGAAAATATAACCTATGAAACCCAATACGGGAGAAAACCTAGATAAAAGGTTATCTTCAAATGCAAGTACAAAGAAAGAGACACTCTCTCCGTAGCTTCCTTAGACGTTTTGGTCTATATGGATACTACATAATCTTTCTTCCTCTATTATGCTTTCAAAATACCACTCCTAGGTTCTCTTCTCAACTATGGAACAAATACATTGCTAAAGAATGGAAACCCTTCTCCTCCTCATGGCCCAGTATTAAATATAGAACAATATCCATCCAAGGGTAGGTGTTTGACTTCCTCAACCCTAAATTAGTGATAAGGTTTGGACCTTCCAGAATATTCTTGAAATTCCACAAGTAGCTAGCCCTATAAGTTTGAGTAAGGGGGGGATGACATGGCATCCACACGTACCATGGTGGTCAAGAAGGTATTTCAACTTGTGCGAGGCATAACTTTTACATACGAGCTCTAATTGATGGATGGTTTACACCGTTGGAAATGTCTTAGAGTGAAAAAAACAATTTATGGTGTGGGAATATGTTTGGAACACTGGAACCCAAAAGAATTATCATTTCATGACTCAAAATAGATATGGAAGGTTTCATACCACAATTTTTCAAACTAGGACCTGACACTAAAATGGCCTTGCAAGCATCGAGATAGACGAAAAATATACAATGATCCATTATAGATCTGTAGCATCCCCTGCCCTGAGCTAGGCCATGCCACAAAATAATTTCCAACTCCGATACCATTTAATTTACTGATAATGCTCTGCCTATGGTCAAAATTGCATTCTAACAACAATATTTATACATGCAACTCTGATATCATTTAATAGTTCCTCTTCACATAGATTATGTTTTACAAAATAGAGGATCTGTCATAAGTCAAACATATTATAGATCTTTCATGCATGATTATCAGAGTAAGGAATAATTAATTGATCATTTTTTCGATAATTCTCATGCATGTTCATCATCGTATGCTTCTAGTTATGATTTAAAGGAAAATGGTCAAGGTAGTGATTGTGAAATCATTTATAATAATGATTTTTAGATAGAGAATTTTGAGGCACTTCACTCCCAGGTGATGGTTATGTCAGGTCCTCGTATTGTCGATTCTCATTATCAATCTATATTTCAAGATGTATGGTATCATTTTACTGATCATACTACAATTGAACATGATCTTGAATCTTCTCATAATGATTTCAAATTTCAAGAAATAAACTCCATGCCTATCTATGATTCTGATGACATCACTCAAGTTCTTATTTCCTATCATGATCTTGGACCTTTTACACAAGTATATGCTAGTGTTGATTCTGATTACATTATTTTAGCTACTACTTGTGGAAAAGATATTCTTGTAAAGTACAACAGTCCATCGTTTATCCAAAACTTCTTCATTTTTTCATCCTTCACCTGATTCATGATGTCCTTCATCGTGTGATCATGCTCTCACCCTTCCTTGATCCTTTCATGCAACTCTTCCAAGACATGAATTTGAAGTCCCTCTGATGTAGCCAACTCATCCTCTTCCTATAGGAAAATGAGTTGTGCCTTTCTTTTCAAGGCATCCATGATAGTGTTTAGCCAACCCAGCCTATACTCAATGGTCATGTCGAATTCTGTGAGGAAGTCTTACCACCTTACCTCCTTGGGCAACAAATTTTGCTTCCTCACAAAGTAACTTGTCACAACATTGCACGTCTTTACGACAAATATCTTGTCCAACAATTAGTGTCTCCAAGTATACAAATAATGTACCATTGCACTCATCTCCTTCTCATGAACATGGTATCTTTGTTCACAATCTTCCATCTTTCTGCTCTCAAAGGAAACTGGATGTCCCTCCTACATAAAAACCCATGCAATGGAAAAGTATGATGCATCTGTTTGCACTTCAAATGACTTCTCAAAGTAGGGAAGCTTCAATATGGGAGTGGGGACAATTATGTGTTTTATCTCTTCAAACGCATACTTGCTCCTCTCTGTCCAGTTCCATGCTTTCTGTTTTTTCAACAAGTTAGTCAGTAGTGCAACAATCTTGATGTAGACCTCTATGAACTTGAGATAGTAGTTGGCTAGTCCAAGGGATACTCTCACATCATAAACTATCCATGGCTCTTCCCAATATTCGATTTCTTTGACCTTCGTAGTATCCATGGGAATGCATGTTTGGTCAATCCAATTCCTTAAGAACAATATCTCAGTCTGCCACAAAACACACTTATAGTTCGTCTAGAACTATTGGTTCTATCATAGCGCCTCAAAGACCAGTGCCAAATGTTTCTTGTTCTCCTCCATACTTTCATTGTGCACTACGATGTCATGCAAATACACCACAACAAACTTGTCCAAAAACGAACAAAATACGTCATTAATCAATGTGAAAAAGGTTGTAAGGGTGTTGCACAACCCAAAAGGTATCACTAGGAACTCATAGCTCCCTTTCCCCTTCAACTCCTCCAATTTAGGTCTAGACAATCGATAATGAGCTCTTTTCGACTGTCGTAGCCCATGCTCTAGCTCTATACGGTCGTCAACAATGCATCGTGGTGGGAGCACTTTCGACAACTCATTCGAGATTTTGTTTGAAAAATCACCCAACAAGTAAGTGAGCTCAAGTGGAACAAACATCCCCACTCCATCCTCTTAAACTTCTCTGACAATTGTTGCATAAATTTGTAATCCATTCCATCTTACTTCCCTCATCATACTCAGTGCACACACAGGTTGCACATTTCCACCATACTTCCTTGTAGTTGTGCACACAACCCAAGTCTTTTGTTCACCAAGTATAACCATGTTGTCCATCCATGGCATGAGGACCGAATGCGTCCTCCTTAGGAACTCCTGCATAAGAATCACCTCAAAGTCATCCATATACATCACCGTATTGTTCCCTCCTTGTTCTCTTCATCTATCCCATCGTTGAATCTTTCCAAAGAGAATGCATGTTTAGTGGATGTCACAAAAGACCTTACACAACATATTTTTTGGGTTAATATTTTTTCATGTTATTTACTAGAATAGAATTTGAATAAGGAAAATAATATTCCAAGAGTAAGTTTAATTAACAACATAAATATTAGAATAAATGAAAATTTATTTTCCTTTATAGATTATTAAGACTATATCATCTTCTAAATCAAAGGAGCAATTCTGATTTATTTTTATTATTATTAACACATGTGTCACATTGTTAAATATAATAGACAAAATTTGTAAATAATTTTAATATTGTAAATTTGATAATCAATGATAAAGCTTTAAATTGTTTTAATATTATTGAAAATATCATTTTAAATAAAAAATTTAAGAAAATCAATAAAAGGAGGTTATTATGTTTTTATAAATTGTTAAATATAATAGACAAAATTTGTAAATAATTTTAATATTGTAAATTTGATAATCAATGATAAAGCTTTAAATTGTTTTAATATTATTGAAAATATCATTTTAAATAAAGTTTTTAAGAAAATCAATAAAAGGAGGTTATTATGTTTTTATAAGATTTTATTTGTATTATTTCAAATAAAATTAGATTAAAATTTAAATAAAAATAAATAAATAATCAAAATCGCACCCAGCATAAAATGTTGTAGTCGAGGCCTTGAGAACAATATGACCAACTCTTCTGGGTTGTTTCTAAAATTGTTTGGAGTGGTCCGTTCAGCATTTGCCCAATGGCATTGGTTTTTTGTTAAAGAATTTGTGAGACTGTTGCAGCTGTTGATGATCTTTTAGAAAATCTAACGTGCACAAAAGATTTACCGTTAGAAAATCTAAGGTATTAAAAATAAAATTAAGGCAATTTTGAATTTTAAGCTTCATTGTGCTTTTGTTATGCTATCTTCTTGGCAATTCGCTGAGCTCTTCGTCTCATATCTGCGTTGTCTGTCTCTGCAGTTTATTGTGCTCTTCGTTTCATATCGTTCTCTGTCTCTGAGTGTATGTAATGTGATGGGTTCTATGGTGAAGGTACAGAGAGACGCAACCATCTATGAATAAGCCAATGTTTGGTACTGTATGTTCCATTGTTTGTTGGATAGATCAGTGAGTTTATGATCGCATGAGAGAGATCTACTCTGATTATATTGATGTAACTTTGAATATTTGTGTTGATATCTAATTTGTTTGGTTTTAGTGTCTAGTTTAGCAGCTACGGGCTTAGGATCAATAATCATGTGGTAGGTTTAATTTTTTTCCAACTTTTCCATTTCCATTTTGTAATTGCTTGATTAATCTTTTAATGAAGGTCATAACAAGGAATTTCAGAGTTCAAAAATTTGTCTTTCATGTCAAAGAGTAATTTTTATTTCATGTCAAAGAGTTAGTATGTAGGATTGTTAAGATAAGCTTATTAGGCTCATTAGATGACAAGATTTGTGTCACCAAGAATTTTTAAGTACACATAATAATGCCCTGCATTTATTTATTGGTTTGGTTTTTATATGAATAAATGAGATATGGCAGAGTTTATTAGAGGAAAATGGCCGCCATGGTTTACCAACCAAGGTCGCTGCGAACTCGAGGAATAAGCCATCTCTTGCCATTATCAAAGGTTGTTCTTAATCTGTGCAAGTACATTTGATCGACTGCCGATCATACCAATTCCGTATCACATGGGGATCAATGGATTGAATCAGCTCCGAGAAACAACAGACTGTTCAATGCCAAAGTTGAGGCGAGCTGCCAGCCTTGAAATGCTGCACAAAGTCAAGCACTCGACACTTCAATGTTGTTGTCTGCAGAAAGTCGAGCAGTCGAAACTTCAATGTTGTTGTTGTCCATGGTGCAGCAGAGGTGTGTTCTTTAAAGATGAAGCCTCCTCTGACCAGAAGAACCGAAAGGGATATGATTGAAATCTATAAATCCAGTGCGGGGAATGCAAAGGCCATCACCTTTTCTTTAAAGCCCAATAGGTTTAAAAAATGCAACAACTCGCAGCTGCCACCATACCTGCAAACCCCTTTCTCTCCAGCTCGAACCCAAACATTGGACACCCTCCGCAGAAAACAGTCTTAGCCGCGCTGCAACCATACTTGCAAACCCCTTTCTCTCCAGGTCCAACCCCACTCAACTGTAGTCAGGAAATAATGTGGCAGGACAATGAAGAACGACAACAACAGCTTCTTGATGCAGGAGCATCGCAAGCATCGTCAGCAGCCAAGCGAGCGCGAAGGCGGAAGACCGCTGGGACAAGCGCCAACACATTTCAGCACGTTGCAAAGTGTTTTGGAATATTCTGAAATAAATGCGCAGATATTAATTGTAATAGTTAAGAGGAAGTGCACTTGCATATTGTAAACAGATCTTGAGTGTTCGCTCTCATCTGTAGTAGGTAGAGGCATTTATGCATAGTTAATGAAAGTAGGTAGATTTAAATTCCAGATTAGACAGTTTAGGAGGTAGGAGGGAAAACCGACTATAGACACCCTCACCTTTGTATCATTGTAACATCAGAGACCATTGTATCATTGAGCATAGAGCAAAAAAGAGAGAGTTGTAGAGAAGAACCCATGTACATAAGTTCTGAATTAATATATGAAACTTTGATTCAGACTCATGGTGTTATGATGTTTTCTGTGTATACATGTTGAATGGTATGTTTATGGTTGTTTATTCTCTATGTTATGCATTTTCTTTAATATTGTGTGAATGTATGATTTCATGTTGAATGTTTGAAATCTGAGAGAGAGAGAGGATGATTTTCAATTGTTTCTCTATCTGAGTGAGAGAAGTTCCTGCAAGGAGTGCAGTGAAATCGTCCGCAAGGAGTGCGTTGACGAAGGTTCAGATTTTATCTCGGAAAGCTCAGGAGAAATACCATTGTTCTCATTCCCACAGAAGTGCAGGTGAGGCACACAAGCCGTGCAAGGTGTGCGCAGTCTGGTTGGAAGCTCAGAACTTATAAACTAAGGGGTGAATTGAAGGACTGCTGTTGCAGGAGACTGCACAGAGTCGAGAATCAAATACCTAGAATTATTTGAAGGTTGCCGCAAGAAGTGCGTGCAGGGGTTTTTTCGAAGACTCGAAATTGCAAAGAAAGATCAGAAGGGGTAGCGCCATTGAAGTGTTCAAAGGAGGACAAGGTCGAACTACTTCGGAGGGAGACAAGGGTCGAAGTCATCTAGCAGAAGTTAAGTCCCAGTGGAAGAACCTTGGTTTATTTCGCAGGAGTTATCAAGGATCAAAGAGCGGTCGAAATTCTCTGTGGAGAATTCCCGAAATCACGAGGACTATAGGATCCAAGGAAGTTGCTGGGTGGTTAGAGGTAGGCGAGCTTACCACTCTAGGATCCAGAAGCAACGTGGACCATTGATCGTGCTTTGCACAAGCCATCGGATCATTTTGGCATTTCAGGGATCCTAATGACAAGGAGTTGAGCACAGTGAAACGAAAGTCCTGAAGTCGCGAGTTGCGATAGGAGTTGGATTAGATTTTCTGGATTTCGACACTTCGGGTTTCGGGAAATAGAGAAGGCAATGCTTTGGGAGAGAAAGTCTCGAAAGATGGGAAGAGCGAAAGGTGGCAGGAGTCTACGTCAAAGGTAGAAAACTGCAAGGATGACAGGTGGCTTGTCTTCGTCAATTGGCGGAGTCAAACCTTGTGGACCGTTTCGGGGTTCGAAGGTCAAAGGACGAAGAGACTTGCATTTGGATTCGTGAAATCTCGAAGTCTGAAATCCTGATGAAGTGATAAGCCCGTTGAAAATTCAACCTTTGCTAAGTGCATCGAAGTTTGAAAATTCTGGTTTTCAAAAGTTGTAGAAATAAGAAACCTCGACAACAGGAATTGCGAAATCACGAAACCCGAAGTTTCGAACTTGCGAAGGGCGTGATCCTATTTCAAGTCAGGAGATTTGGGTTGATTCTTCGTGTTTGATCACGCGGGAACACCCATAAGGACCTGTGGATACACTGTTGTGTGTGAAGGGTATTTCCCGAGGGGAAACCAAAGAGTCAATTAGACTCAAAGGGAAGATTAGAATGATCTTGCGCGGACCTTGGACTTGAGGGTTTGGGGGTTTGCATCAGTTGTGGTATCAGAGCACAGAAAGAGTCTTTTCTTTCTGTAGCAGAGAAAGGAGGAACATTTCTCAGCCATGCCACCGAGAAGAAGAGATAGGCCAATGCCTGATCCAGCAGTGGAAAGGGAAATGTGTGAACTACGTGCTAGACTTGATGCCATGGAGACAGCACAAAGGCGCACAGTCGACACTGGGATATCGGTGAGGCTAGCAGTGAGAATGAAGCTGTACATGGAGAAGAAGTCGCAGTCGAAGATGTTGTAGATGAATGCCTATTAAGGGCTGTAGCAAGGATAGGTGCCAGAGAAAAAATGGACATTCTAGTATATGAAGGAAGCCTGGATGTTGAAGAGCTTCTAGACTGGATTAGAACTCTGGATAAGTATTTTGACTATGAGGATGTCGAGGAATACAAGAAGGTAAAACACGCTGTCACCAGACTTAAAGGGCATGCAGCCTTATGGTGGGATGAACTGCAGGCTGACAGACGCTGCAAAGGAAAGAAAAAAATTAAGAGTTGGGATAGAATGGTTGTGAAGATGAAAGCCAAATTCATACCCAAGGATTATCAAATTACTCTGTTTCGGAGGATGCATAATTTGAGACAGAAGTTGATGACAATTAAAGAATACACTGAGGAATTATACAAGATAAACATCAGAGCAGGTCATCGGGAAAGTGATGATGAAAAGGTTGCCAGGTACATGAATGGTCTGAGATATGACATCCAAGATGAGATGAGCATGATGATCATTCGAAATGTAGAATATTCTTATCAAATGGCTATGAAAGATGAAGAGAAGTTGAGCCGAAAGCAAGGTCAAAGAGGCCAAGGCAGAAATCAAGCCAGAGGCAAAACAATTGCCCAAGATAGAGCTCAGAGACCTCAAGAAGAGGGAAAGAAACCTCAAACTCAGCATGAAAGAGGAGGAAGCTCATAGGGAAGGAAGTATGCTGATGGAAACACTTTTCCTCGTACCAGAGGAAGAGGAAGAGGCCGAGGAGGTGAAGTGAAATGCTTTGTCTGTAGAAAAAATGGACATAAATCTTATGAGTGTCCATATAGGAAGAAAGAAGGTGGTGAAACTCACATTGTCGAAGCTTAAAGACAGAATGTTGAGGCAGAAGATGCTGAGGGAGGAAGATCACTGATGATGAGAAAATTTCTCTTAACACCAGAGAAGGAGGCAGAGAACCCAGCCCAAAGGAACAGACTTTTTCAGACTTCTTGCAAGACCAAAGACAGGGTATGCAAAGTCATCGTGGATAGTGGTAGCATAGACAATCTCGTTTCTACATAGATGCTAGAAAATATGGAGCTAGCGACTATTGAACATTCAAGCCCATATAGATTTTAGTGGCTACAAAAAGGACATCAGGTAAATGTCACTAAACAATGTTTAGTTGAATTTAAAATAGGAGGATACAAGGATGAAATACTATGTGATGTCATTCCCATGGATGTTTGTCATCTATTGTTAGGTAGACTGTGGCAGTATGACAGGAATGTGATTCATGATGGGAGAAAGAACACATACACCCTAGAGAAGAATGGGAGAACTCACATGTTGCTGCCGATTAAGGATAAAGAAACGAAACCATAAGTAAGAAACATTGTACTTCTCATGAGTGGGAAAGAACTTCTTAAGGAGGTTAAGAAGAAGGAAGATACACAATTCATCGTGGTCAGGAAGCCTAGAATTGTTTTAACCAGTACGAGAGTGGATGATTTACCAGAGGAAATACAGAGGTCACTGGAAGAGTTTGCTAATATAGTAGTGGACAAACAACCTCGTTCATTGCCACCAATCAAAAGTATAAGCCATCACATTGATCTTATACTTGGAGCTAGTTTACCAAACAAAGCAGCGTACAGATTGACGCCGCAGGAGAATGAGGAGGTCAAGAGACAAGTCCAGGACTTAATGGACAAAGGATTGGTTCGAGAAAGCTTGAGTCCATGCGCTATTCCAATAGTGCTCAGCCCAAAGAAAGATGGAGGCTAGAGGATGTGTACAGACTCAAGGGAAATCAACAAGATTATCATCAGATATAGATTTCCATTGCCAAGGATGGATGATTTGATGGATTTCTTGAGTGGAGCAAAGTTTTTTTCAAAGATTGATTTGAAAAGAGATTATCATCAAATTCGTATGAGAGAAGGTGATGAGTGGAAGACAACATTCAAGATGAATGAGGGGATGTATGAATGGCTTGTTATGCCATTTGACTTAACAAATGCGCCTAGTACTTTTATGAGATTGATGAATGAAGTCTTGAAGGATTTCATAGGAAAATTTGTCATCGTATATCTGGATGATATATTGATTTTCAACAAAATAGAAACCGAACACTTGAAGCATTTAGCTACAGTGATGAGGAGATTATAGCAAGAGAAGTTGCTGATAAATATGAAGAAATCAACATTTATGAGGACATAACTCATTTATTTGGGTTTTGTTATCTCTGCAAATGAGCTAAAAATGGATCCGGAAAAAGTAGAAGCAATTAAGAATTGCCCATCACCGAAAGGTGTGTTTGAAGTCTGAAGCTTCCATGGATTAGCTAGTTTCTACAGGAAATTAATCCGAAATTTCAGTGGGATTAGCGCACCGATGATGGACACGGTGAAGAAAAGACACAAATCTTTTCATTGGACAGAGGAAGTAGAGAAAATTTTTAATTTGCTGAAAAAAAAAGATTACGGAACAACCAATTTTGGTTCTGCTAGATTTCAGTAAGACATTTCAGGTCAAGTGTGACGCGAGTGGATTTGCAATTGGAGCGGTCTTGAGCCAAGATGACAGACCGGCCGCATACTTAAGTGAGAAACTGAATGAGGCGAAGGTTAAGTACTCCACATATGACAAGGAATTCTATGCATTCATACAAGCGCTGAAGAAATGGAGTCATTATTTGGTTCCTAAAGAGTTTGTTTTGTACAACGACAATCATGCTTTGCAATTCGTGACTCAACATGACAAGTTGAACCAAAAGCATGCCAAATGGGTTGAATACATGAAGAATTTTACTTTTGTAACTAAGCATATTTCTGGAACTGCTAACAAAGTTGTTGATGGTTTGAGCAGGAAATGTTTGCTTATGCAGGAATTTACTGTCAAAACCTTGGGTTTTGATAACCTCAAGGACATGTACAGAGATGACCCAGATTTCAAAGAGGCGTATGAGGCATCTGAGAATCCAATTCTCAGAGATAGAAGTCAATGGACTGAATATATGATCTAGGATAGATTATTATTGAGAGTCAATCAATTATGTATTCCAAAATGCTCCATGAGGGAGAATCTGTTGAAAGAAAAACATAGTGG
>SNQJ01S0065333.1:48630-59175 GCA_010110895.2 Picea sitchensis | reverse complement strand
GCTTGCTTGATTTAGGAGCATTACATAATCTTATGCCCAAAGCAGTGATGGATGAGCTTGGGCTTGAGGTCACCAAACCATATCATGATCTCTTCTCTTTTGACTCTAGGAAAGTCAGATGCCTTGGCCTCATAAAAGACCTTGTTATAAACCTTGCCCAATTGCCAATGAGAAGCATGGTAATGGATGTGGTGGTCGCTGATATCCCACCCAAGTTCGGACTCCTCTTGTCACATCCATGGAGAAAAAGGTTAGGAGGTACCTTGCAGATGGATCTTTTGTATGCTACGATCCCAGTGTTTGGAGGAGAGCTAAAAAGCCTTTACAGAGAGAATCAACTTGCCTACATCATCAGCGATGCAAAAAATTCTGTAAATCATCCAATTTATGCTGTAGACACAGATTTTGGCTCGTGTATTCTTCAAATAGATGATTCTAAATCAGCTCCTTTGCAGCTTGTGAAGCCCACTGAACAACAAACTGATGATAAGGGTGTTCATGTTTGGACTATGTATTTTGATGGGGCCAGTACCAAAGATTCAACAGGTGCAAGGGTAGTTTTGATTTCTCCTTTGAAGGAGACTATACATTTGTCTTTTAAGCTTGATTTCAAAACTACTAATAACATAGCAGAGTATGAGGCCTTATTGTTGGGATTAAATTCAGCTAAGGAGATGGGGATAAAAGGATTAAAGGTGTTCGGAGATGCAGATCTCATCATATAACAAGTAAACAGTACTTTGCAAGCAAAGCATGTCAGATTGAAAGCCTACAGGGATGAGGTATGGAAAATTAGAGATTCTTTTTCCAATTTTGAGATTTCTTATATACCCAGAGATATGAATCATCTTGCCGATTCCCTTGTTGTTTTAGCCAGCATGTTTATTCCTCCCATGCCCCCTAGGCTCAATTATGAAATCCAAGTCAAATATAGGCCATCTTTGCCTGACAATATTAAATATTGGAAAGTTTTTGAAGATGATAATGAACTTAATATATTTCTTTAGGTGTAGATGAATTTTCTGATATGCACGTCGACCAGCAGAATCTAAATACAGAGGAATCCCAGAAGCCTAAGCTAAAACAAAAATTGGGTCAGCATGATATTGATCAACTACCTAACAATTATATACCTCGGGGTTTGGTACCTCTTGAAAAGCCATTTGATCACAACGATCTCCCCTACAAGCCAGATAAAAAGGAGAAAGAGCCTGTTGTTCATGAGCACAACAAAAGAAGCGAAAGCCAGCCTAAATTCATAAATCTATCCTCTGAATTGACTACTGATCAGAAGTCTGAATATTGCAGCATTTTGAAAGAATTCTCTGACGTTTTTGCTTGGAAATATAGTGATCTGAAGACTTATGACCCTGATATCATTCAACATAAGATCCCACTTGAAAAGGACACCATCCCTTTCAAACAAAAGCTCAGACCTATCAGTCCTCTTCTTTTGCCTGTGATTGAAAGAGAAATCAAAAAGCTTATTGATGCTAAGATCATAATCCCTTTGAGATACTCTAAATGGATTGCAAATCTAGTAATAGTGAGAAAACAAATGGTGAGGTCAGGTTGTGTGTGGACTTTAGAAACCTAAACAGATGCTCTAAGAAAGACAACTATCCCATACCTAAAATGGAACATTTGCTGCAAAGAATTTCAGGGGCTACTGTTATGTCTTTCCTAGATGGTTTTTCCGGCTATAACTAGATTTCTGTCCATCCTGATGACCAAGAGAAGACTGTTTTTACTACTCCTTGGGGTACCTTTATGTACGCCAAAATGCCATTTGGATTAATGAATGTCGGGGCCACGTTTGAAAGGGCCATGGACATAGCTTTCGTGGGTGAGAAGGACAAGTTTGTCCTCATCTATCTTGATGACATCACAGTTTATTCCAACAGTCATGAGGAGCATCTAAAGCATTTAAAAAGAGTTTTTCTGAAGTGCAGGCAGTTCGGAATTTCATTGAATCCCAAAAAGTCCCATTTTGCTCTCAGGAAAGGCAAGATCCTAGGCCACATTGTCTCAGCAGAAGGCGTGAAAATTGATCTGGCTCAGGTGGAAGCAATTCAAAGGCTGTCCTTGCCAAGGTCGAAAAAGGATATTCAATCGTTGCTCGGTAAGATTAATTTTGTTAGAAGATTTGTTCCAAATTTCACCGAGCTAGTAAAACACATAACATGTATGTTGAAAAAGGGGTCTGAGATAAAATGGATAGACAACACAAGGACTTCATTTCAGGATATCAAACAGGCTATCATGGAATCCCAGACTCTGATCAGTCCGGATTACAACAAGATTTTCTACATTTTTTCCTTTGCTTCTTATGACACAGTGGCAACAGTCCTGCTTCAGAAAGATGATGACAATATGGATCACCCGGTTTCTTTCTTCAGCAAAACACTCAGAGATGCCAAACTAAGGTATGATCCTATTGAAAAACAAGCCTATGCTCTCATAAAATCTTTAAAAGCTTTCAGAATTTATATCCTCCACTCAAAAGTCATTGCATATGTTCCTTCCCCCTCCGTGAAAGATGTTTTGACTCAGCCTGATATTGATGGAAAGAGAGCTAAATGGATTGCAAAGTTGATCGAGTTCAACATTGAAGTGAAGCCCACCAAATTGGTAAAAGGCCAAGGACTTGCTAATCTTTTAACGGAGGAAAACCATGATCTACTGGACATAAATTTCATAGGGGAAAATTCAGCAAATTTGCAGACGGAAGTGGCAGCAGAAGGACAACATAACAATCAATAGGTGGCAGAGCATTTGTCTGCTTGTGAATGGTACTCAGGTATTATACTTTTTTAACAAAAACTAGAGGTTCCTGGACAGGCCCTTTCATTATAACTCAAGTAAAGCACAACAACACATTCATTCTGCAGAATCTGGAAGGTGAAGAAATGTTCGGTGGCCCAGTCAACGGGCGATTTCTGAAACTCTATTTTGTCTAAGGCTGTGAAGCGTGTTCATTGTAATTTTAGTTTTAGTCTTTATTTTTACAGAATAACTCCATGCCCAATGGAAACAATAACAGATAGTTTTTAGTTTTCTTTTTCAGGAAAGGCATTGGTTATGTGGTTCTTGAAACCTCACGGGGAGGCGTTCATCCCCAATAGGAGCCAGTGTTATCTCCTCAAATAAATTGGTGGAGATTTTTCTTTTTAGGTGATAGATTGTGGTCCAAAAATTTGTTTCTAAATTTTTGTAGGTAGGTTAGAGGGTCTATTTTCTGTAAATAAACTCAGAAAGAACTTTTGATTTGGTTTGGTCAAGCAAAAGACAGAATCTCAGGTTTCGGTGGTTTAGGTGAGCCTGAAACACGCCCATTAACCACCGAAAGCCTTCGTTCTCGGTAGCTAAGAGGGAAAAGCGAAAGCTCAGTTAACTACCGAAAATATTTCAAAGGGAAAAATGAAAAGCCCGTGCTTTCGCATGAGCCAGTTGTCAATTGGCGTAATCATGAAGACATAACTGCCGAAAGTCCATGGAGGTGGTAAGGTATGCATGTTCTTGTTGTATCTATCCGAAGATTGATACCCTGTTGTCCTTTTAATTACATTTGTCATTTCAAAATTAAGGCTCGACAAAGACACAGAAACTCATCCGTGTTTCCCGACTAACAGAAATGATTAGTCACATAGCCCCTCACTATCTCCAGTCATGAGGACACAGATCCATTATGACCCCGATTAATCTTTGATTTGATCTCAATTTATTATCAATTCGAATCTGGGAGTCATTGTGACAGTCTTGAGCCCGTGATTTCATCAAGCAAACGCATATTCAGAGACCATAATCTCGTTTTTGTGGTGATTGCCGAGTGGAGTTCGAGTTCAGCATATCGTTATCAAGCCAATTGTCATGCCAAGCAAGCCAAGTCGAGTCATCAGGTAGTTCAAATCCCATACTCTTTCAATTTAATTGTACACCTCACCGAAACTCGGAATTTTCAGCTTGTATTCAGTCAGTCTGTTTTCTAAATTAAGTTAGTAATTGAGACTTGCGATCAGAACTTTGAGTCTCCCTGTCTCGTTT
Source organism: Picea sitchensis (assembly GCA_010110895.2). NCBI lineage: Eukaryota > Viridiplantae > Streptophyta > Pinopsida > Pinales > Pinaceae > Picea > Picea sitchensis. The sequence goes on along the minus strand of SNQJ01S0065333.1, from coordinate 55,131 downwards.
ATTTTTCTCTGAGTCATACTCCCTGTAACCCTAAATCATAGAGTCTTTGTCTCCCCTGCACGAAGTTTTTCCTAAATCGCGGGTACAGGTCAGCATTTACTAAATGCTGAAAGCAAGGCCAGTTCTAAGGGCTGAATTGGATGGAGTTTGGCACCTTGAGGTGGCTAAGTTCTTCAAACAAACTAGAGTCTATGCATATTGTGAAAAACTGGCAGATTTTCACCAACAGGTGTCCAAAACTTTTGCTATCTTGTATGATGGAAGAACAACAATAGTGGGAAAGGAGCAGTTTGTGGTTGATGAGGCAACCATAGCTGAGTTCACTGGTCTCCCCAGAACAAGCAATTGTTGGTTCAAATAAACTGTGCCTTCAAACATTGAATTTAGATCCTACCTACAACCTCTACACAAAGATCTTATATGGAAAAAAGACATACCAATGTCTTATCTGGAACCTAAGTGGCAATCTCTCTTGAAGACAATCTTTGTTTATATCACTTGTGAAGGTAGATACAACAGAGTCATGTTCTACCACTTCAAACTTTTAAATCACTTCACAGGGAGATCTCCTATCAATTTACCTCTCACAAAAATGGCCAGGCAGGTCAAGGCCAAGCCCACTAAGGTGGCAAGTAGATTGTGTCATCAAGGACTCATTACTCTCATCATCAAAGAGTCATTGAAGAAAAGGCAGGTAGATTGGAACTACTTCCTCTTCTGGAATGAATTCTAAACTAATTGGCAACAGGAGGAGAAGGGTAAAAAAGATGCCACTAAGTAGACCATTGCTCCTAAAAGTAGTCATAGAAAACGAAAGGGTATCTCACCACCAAGAGAACCGACAGAATCATCCTCTGCTAAAAGAAAGAGAACCAAAAGAAAGTTACAGTTTGAGGGTGAGCAGACCAAGAACTTTGCCGAAGGAGGTAACCCTTTAAACTTACCATACAGTGACTCAAAGCCAGAGTACGAGTTAGCAGAGACACAAGGTGATGAATAGACTGAGCAAGTTGCGAAAGATTATCCCAACTTGCCCTCACCAACTCCTCCAGAGGCACACAGTCAACCATTGGCAAAAGCTTCTTCAAGCAAACCTAAAGCATCTAAGACACGGAAAATCAATAAACTTCTGCAACAAGTCTATGAGATGGAAGTCTTAGAAAGAGTTATTAAAAAGGTAAATACAGACTTGACTGAAAGAAATGCAGAACTTTTCAACATGAACTAAAGTCTCAAAGAAAAGCATGATAAAATCAAGGACAGGAACAAGGTGTTGATAAGGGAGAACATGAAGTTGTACAGGCAACTTAGAATTCTGAGGCTGAATTGAAAGATTCTCAATCGCCAACACAGGAGAAAACAGGTTTGGAAACTCTAGCCGACTTAGCTACAACAATGGTAGATATACCATATTCTTCCACACAACAAGTTGAAGTTCGCAGATCTGCACGAAGAGGAGCTGCATCGTCCAAAATACCTTGAACACTCAGCAAAGTATGAAGGTAATCATTTTTGCAAATTTTGAAGTTTTGACAAAGCCAAGTTTTCGGTGGTTTAGGCGAACATGACGACTATTCATTAACCACCGAAAGTAGAGCTTTCGGTAGTTAATCCACCCAGAAGTCTTCTATGTTAACCACCGAAACCTGTAACTAGACAGAGGAAGCTAAATTTTGCATAGATCGAGGTTTTTCCGATCCAAATCATTTGAAAACACTCATGATGGATGGATGATGAATTATATATTCAGTTTCAAGATCCATTTTTGGTGCATAAGGATTAGAAAAGGTAGCCAAGTTGGTTTTGGCACCTATTTTGGTGAAACAAATTGGATTTTTTGCACATCTCAGCAAATTCGAATTGTATCTCTTGGAAGAGTCGTCACTCAGCCTTGGAAGGCTATTCTGCATTGCACAATGACTCTACAAGATATGAAGACCATGAAATGTGGGATTGACCTCATTTTGAGGATCATTCCTTATATTTTGCAAACTGAATTTTGACTTTCAATCTTTAGCATATCTGATCCATGCTTTTAGGATCTCAAAACTGCATTGTAAAACTATAAAGCTAAAGATAGAAGATGAACTAAGGGTTCGATTTTGAGTTCTATATTCTACTGTTTTGTATGAAAGACACTTTCTTTAATATATCAGCCTGCAAGCTTCTTTCATTTGTTACTATCAGACCTTCTTTCATCTTTGTCTATGCTTATGAGTGGAACTAGTTCTTTTGTCTCTGTTTAATGATCCTATGGTAACTGTCATCTTACTTTTGTTTGTTAAGCAAGAATCATAAGCATCTTTGGCTAGTTTGTTGACCCATCATATATATGGTTTATGTATGTTTTGGTTAACTCATTAGTTTTCTAATCCATTTGTTATACAAACCTATCTGACAATAGCTCTTGAAGGCCNATAGTCAAGACTGTCTTGAGAATACAATCCAGAGGTTAAGATATTCATCTTGATCCAAACCCACACCTATTATTGAGAAAATAGTTTCCGAAAAGATTAAAGTTACCAGGCATCTCTGACTTACAGCCTAGGAGAGTTTCCTGGAGTGATAACAAATTGGCGTCATTGTCGGGGAGAGGAGATCGAAGTTCAGCTTCCTCGGGAGACGACTTAGATCCAGCTTTGATGATAGACATAGCCTAGACATCATTTGGGTTGTAACCATCTATCTAGCAACTCCATTGAAACGAAGTGGCTCCGAAAAGAGCTCACACTAGGGCGAACCAAGAAGGCCCACTGGCAACACCAGTTCCTGACCCTTAGAAGATCATCAGTAAGGGAAAGGCTTTACAAAGACAGGCTTCCGGATCTACAAAGACATCAAATCTAGGTATTCAAACCGACACTTATTCTTTCATATCTAAAGGGCCTCTAATTGAAACCCCTGCTGTTGAAACTCATAGTTCTCAGGAAATTGAAATTTTATATGAAAAATTGAAGGTAGAGGAGCCTTCACTTTCCTCTAATGTTATAGACTATGTTTTTGAGCATGATATTACATCCAACCTTAAAGAGGTGAATACATGGTCCTCTCAGCAAAAAGAAACCTCTTCTTCTTCCTCTTTGAATTCCTCACCCACAAAGCATATAGAGGGTGTTCTCTACACTCATACTAATCTGCCTGTTCTCGAAGATATTTTACATGATCTGTCCTCTAAGGGAGAAGAAAGCTTAGCCTTATTGCTCGGTCAGTTTTACAAGGCCTCGTATTTTCCACCCATTTCTGAAAATTTTGGTCAAAGTGAAGTGAGACAATCATTTTATTTAAACTCAACCATCCTAACTCAACCTTCATCTCCTGAAAATTCTTCTTCTGTATCGACCCCCAAGATTACCATGGCTGTCCCATTAACCAAGATGGAACATATTTTAGCAAATAGGTATGCTCCACTTGTCTTTCCCAATCCCTTATATGCCATGCCAACCGGAGATTATCAGAAATATATGCCAAAATTTACCGAAGTTGGGGATTATGCTGTTGAAGAACATATAGAAGATTTTTATGCTTATGCTGAAAATATTAACATTTCAGAAGAAGATGTGTGGACCAGAGTTTTTGTACAGAGTTTGGATGGCCAAGCCCAGAAGTGGTTCAAAGAGTTACCGGCAAATTCAGTGACAGGTATTGAGCAACTAGAAGAGGTGTTCTTAAAACACTGGGGAGAAAGAAGAGATCTACTATATTACATTTCTGAATTCGAAAACTTAAGAAGAGAAGATGGGGAGTCGGTCTCAGACTTCATCAAAAGATTTAATAGAATGTTTGGCAAGATCCCTGCAGAGATCAAACCAAGTGATGCATCAGCAAAGATCACATTTTCTGCTGCTTTTGATCCAGATTTTTGTCTAATCCTCAGAGAAAGAAGATCAACCACACTTGCTTTAATGCAAGATGCTGCCCTAGAAGTCGAATCAAATATTATGGCATCTCAGAAACTCAAAGGAAAGGTTGAGAGAAAGAAGTTTTCTGTTGAGCCCCCTTCTTCTTCTAATAGAAAAATGGAAAAGATGGCCAAGATGTTGGACAACTTGACATCTTAAATGTCAAAATTGAAGATCTAGAATCAACAACCAGCAAGGACAAAAGAGCCAAATGCTTTTGTCCCTAGAAATCCGAATGCTTTCCCTTATAGAAGGAACAATCAACAAGTCCAGATCCTTAAGAGAGATAAGAATGCAGCTGATGATCAGAGAATCAGACCCCCTTTCCAAAATGCAATGCTAGAAGAAGAACAACAGATATCTCATGATGAAGTTGAAGAAGCAGATGACATAAATTGTTTTGGTGATGAAAATGATTCCTCCTTTTTGACACAAGATTATGAAGAAGCCTTGATGGACCAGGAAATTCATGAGGCAAGTATTGAAGAATTTGTCTATCAGACGGATGATCAGCAAGGTTATAATTTAAGATCCAAAAATGCTGCCCCTAAACCATTGCCCGCTGCTCCTGTGAAGAAGAAATAAGTTGCTGCCAAGTAGCCTGTTTCTCCTGTAAAGCAGACCTCCACTCCTGCAAAACAACAGCAGAAGCAATCACAACCCCTAGCCAAGGAGCAAGTCATTCTCAAAGCTCCTTCCAACGAGGTAAAAACTTCTGACAAATCAACATATTCTTTTAATTTCGAATCAGAAATTCAGAAAGTAAAAATACCTATGCCATTGACCAAACTCATGAAGAATGATATTTTCAAGTCTGCCATCCTGAAGTCCCTTGAACCAAAGACCTCTTCATCTGCTGATTTTGTAAACCTACAAGATGACAAGCCAACAATAACTATAGGGCCTATGATAGAAGACCGAGATGATTCTTGTCCACCATTCTATATATCTCTAAATGTTCATGATAAGATCCTTCACAACTGCTTGCTTGATTCAGGAGCATCACATAATCTTATGCCCAAAGCAGTGATGGATGAGCTTGGGCTTGAGGTCACCAAACCATATCATGATCTCTTCTCTTTTGACTCTAGGAAAGTCATATGCCTTGGCCTCATTAAAGACCTTGTTATAAACCTTGCCCAATTGCCAATGAGAAGCATGGTAATGGATGTGGTGGTTGCTGATATCCCACCCAAGTTCGGACTCCTCTTGTCACGTCCATGGAGAAAAAGGTTAGGAGGTACCTTGCAGATGGATCTTTCGTATGCTACAATATCGGTGTTTGGAGGAGAGCTAAAAAGACTTTACAGAGAGAATCAACTTGCCTACATCATCAACGATGCAAAAAATTCTGTAAATCATCCAATTTATGTTGTAGACACAGATTTTGGCTCGCGTATTCTTCAAATAGATGATTCTCAATCAGCTCCTTTGCAGCTTGTGAAGCCCACTGAACAACAAACTGATGATAAGGGTGTTCCCATTTGGACTATGTATTTTGATGGGGCCAGTACCAAAGATTCAGCAGGTGCAGGGGTGGTTTTGATTTCTCCTTTGAAGGAGACTATACATTTGTCTTTTAAGCTTGATTTCAAAACTACTAATAACATAGCAGAGTATGAGGCCTTGTTGTTGGGATTAAATTCAGCTAAGGAGATGGGGATAAAAGGATTAAAGGTGTTCGGAGATGCGGATCTCATCATACAACAAGTAAACAGTACTTTCCAAGCAAAGCATGTCAAATTGAAAGCCTACAGGGATGAGGTATGGAAAATTAGAGATTCTTTTTCCATTTTTGAGATTTCTTATATACCCAGATATATGAATCATCTTGCCGATTCCCTTGCTGTTTCAGCCAGCATGTTTATTCCTCCCATGCCCCCTAGGCTCAATTATGAAATCCAAGTCAAATATAGGCCATCTTTGCCCGACAATATTAAATACTGGAAAGTTTTTGAAGATGATGATGAACTTAATAGATTTCTTCAGGTGGTAGATGAATTTTCTGATATGCACGTCGACCAGCAGAATCTAAATATAGAGGAATCCCAGAAGCCTAAGCTAAAACAAAAATTGGGTCAGCATGATATTGTTCAACTACCTAGCAATTATATACCTTGGGGTTTCGTACCTCTTGAAAAGCTATTTGATCACAACGATGCCCCCTACAAGCCAGATAAAAAGGAGAAAGATCATGTTGTTCGTGAGCACAACATAGGAAGCGAAAGCCAGCCTAAATTCATAAATCTATCCTCTGAATTGACTACTGATCAGAAGTCTGAATATTGCAGCATTTTGAAAGAATTCTCTAATGTTTTTGCTTGAAAATATAGTGATCCGAAGACTTATGACCCTGATATCATTCAACATAAGATCCCACTTGAAAAGGACACCATCCCTTTCAAACAAAAGCTCAGATCTATCAGTCCTCTTCTTTTTCCTGTGATTGAAAGAGAAATCAAAAAGCTTCTTGATGCTAAGATCATAATCCCTTTGAGATACTCTAAATGGATTGCAAATATAGTAATAGTGAGAAAGAAAAATGGTGAGGTCAGGTTATTTGTGGACTTTAGAAACCTAAACAGATGCTCTAAGAAAGACA
>SNQJ01S0065333.1:21257-39000 GCA_010110895.2 Picea sitchensis | reverse complement strand
TTTGAAGTGCAAGGAGACTTTAAGTACATAAAGCGTGGATTAAGAAATGGAATTTATTTAAACCAAAGTTGCAATGATTCTTTAGTGAAATTCGTTTTGCTTCAGCTTAATAGAAATCTCACCCTTAGTGTAAACGTGTAAATCAAAGTTATATTCTTGTTCCAAACCCTTCAACGTAACTAATTTGAAACTGTGCTTTAATTTCTCACTTATGAGTGAAGCTGTTAAATTCTAAACAATTTGCAACTACGAACTGAGTAAAGCTGTTAAATTCTTAACAATTTGCAACTATGAACTGTTTATGGGTTTACCAACCTTGGCCCATGCATAATTACATGTATGAAGTTATGAACTTATCACAAATGGATCATGCAATACTTATGTTGGCTCATTATATCCAATCTGTCATCAATGACATACACATATAGAGATCACCCTGCAGTGGCTTTACATGCACATGATTGGGTGCAACCGTAAAGTTTTGTTTCTAGAAAGAAAACAGAGCTGTTTGTATTATCTTGCATGTGACTCTGACAAATGACTTGGTTTGAATTTTTTTTTCCTTAAATGTATTTTGTTGTGTGGTCTTTGATGTTGATGGAGATGGTACTTAGACCACATTGATCGTGTCAAGATCATCTGTACATTAATATATGTTCTGTTCACATTTGTAATTATTGTGTACTCTGTTTGCCTAGCTGTGTCAAAAAGGTTATTTTCTGTATTACTTTTCAAATCTAATTGTTTGCTTTTGATTTTTATATTATTCAATGCAATTATGTACCTTATGTTTTTGCATTCTTTAACTTCCCAGTAAACCTGGACGCTGTAAAATTTAGTTCACCAATATATTGGAAAATTTTCAAATATTTCTAGGCTTAAAACTCAAGCTATTTGTTACTTAAATTTCTTTTCAGGGAAATGTTGGTCTTATTTTTACAAAGGGTGATCTCAAGGAGGTGCGAGAAGAGGTAGCAAAATACAAGGTATGTTTTAATAGTCATGTACTTGTATATTTTACTGAACTGCATTTTTAAAGCAAAGCTTCCCTAATTCATCTCGTTCTATTTTTTAGGTTGGAGCTCCAGCTCGTGTTGGTCTGGTTGCTCCAGTTGATGTGGTGGTACCTCCTGGAAACACTGGTCTGGATCCATCTCAGACATCTTTCTTCCAGGTTTGGACATCAAATCCAGCAAGTTCATGAAAATGTGTTTGGATGTCTTCTGATATATTATGATGTTTTGTTGTTTGCATTTAAATTTTAAGAAATACATGAAATGGAAGTAGCAACAATAACGTGTACTATTTGAATACCAAAATACATACTTGAAATGATTAGATACCTGTCAAAGTTGCTTGGATATTTGTCAAATTTTGTGTTTAAGTATGTTCTGTTGATTGTTCTATAATATCCAGGTGTTAAACATTCCCACAAAGATTAACAAAGGTACTGTTGAAATTATAACACCGGTGGAGCTTATTAAGAAGGGGGAAAAGGTTGGTTCTTCTGAGGCAGCTTTGCTTGCGAAACTTGGCATTCGGCCATTTTCCTATGGGTTGGTTGTGCAGTCTGTATACGACGATGGATCTGTATTTGATCCTGAAGTTCTTGATCTCACAGAGGATGATTTAATAGAGAAATTTGCTGCTGGTATTTCTACTGTGACAGCTCTTTCTCTGGCCATCAGTTATCCTACAATTGCAGCTGTTCCACATGCTATCATCAACGGTTACAAGAATGTTCTAGCTATTGCTATTGAACTTGATTATTCTTTTCCACTGGCCGAGAAAGTTAAGGAGTATTTGAAGGTGAATTTGGGAAGATGTGTATAATTTTTTTTTCTTAACTCACATCAAGGACTTCAAAAATTGTTGTCAAAATATGTCTTTTTGTATGTTATCTGAGTATTTTGATTTGCTTTGTCACGTAGGATCCAAGCAAGTTTGCAGTTGCTTCTGCCCCAGTTGCTAGCGCTACAGAATCTGCACCTGCTGCAGCTGCTCCAAAGGAAGAGGAAAAGAAACCCGAGCCAGAGGAAGAGTCTGAAGAGGATATGGGTTTCAGCCTTTTTGACTAGATTGGATGATTGAACAGCACAAATCATTAGAGATGATACTTTTAAGACATTTATTATTCTTCCATTTTGTTGCAGTGGCAGTCCATCAAGGATTAGACTAGTATAACTCTTTAAAGTAGGTGTATATGTCTAGTCTGATCTTCTGTAGTTGAAGATAATGTTTTATTGAGTTGCTTTTACGAGTTGTTTGCGAGGTATCCAAAGTCTTATTTGTTTTATCATTGCAATTTTGTATTGAAACAGTTAAGTTATACATGCGGAGTTCTATAACTCTGAGGGATTTTAAATTTTGTCTCTATTTCCTGCCATGGTTTTATATTTCTCTCCTTTTGGGGAAAAATGTAGTTAGAAATAGGTCCTTTTTCTTCAAACTAGGACCATAACTGTGGCACCACAATGACAAGCACTGACTAGATTTTAAACTTTACAGAATTGTGTATGTTGAAAGGTGACAAAGTCCATCTTCTACTGATTGCTTTTCTCATGTGGATGGTATTCAGTCTGGTATAAATTCTCTTCCAGCAGGACCCTGCAAGCCCTCCCTATGTAATGCAACAGAGACCACTCAGCACTCCATGATGGCTGATGTTGTGGAGCCATCAACCGTGCCATTAACTATTGCTTTAATTCATTGATGCATGCCATCTTCATCTATACCTCTCCAATTTTCCATCTATCTGGTTTGCTGTAGAACTTCTATCTGCATTGTGCGGATCAAACACAGCCCAGTTATGAAAGCCCCGTGTACTGCTTGAACTGAACACAGGTCTGGGAGAGAAACCCTCAGCACTGTTCAATTGAAGCCCTGTAACGTCGTAAAGGAGGTCTTTGTGGTAAGGGGTGGAGTGTGATTTCAGGAAACATAGTGCAACCCTCTAGTGTGGGACATCTGCAAGCCATTTATTATAACGACACAGGGTCAGGCATTAGTATTTGTAGAAAACTCTAAATCATTGAAGTAAGCACATTTGTTTTTCTGTCTGCACTTCATTAAGGGTGCTACTGTGTTGGACTTCCTTTTTACTGTTTTGAGTGTGACCTCAACCAATTTCATCCACGGTCTAGATGTTAGTGAGAAACGTTATGAAGCTTTCTTTCTGTGTCTGTTTGCATTTTCATCTGGTGATTTGGACTTGGTGACAGATGCTCGAGCTTGGTTTTTTCAGAGCAGTCTATGGCATTCGATTTGAGTTTGGTTTCTGGAGGTAAGTTTGTGTTTTCTTCTGACACTTTGGATTTTTATTGTTTCTTGGTTTTATGTTTTTTGAGTTTTTATTGTCTTTGCTTTGGGCTTTTATCCTTCTTTGCTGTCATTAGACTATGATTGCCTTGCCCCAATAACCTTTAATGATATAGTGATATTAAATTGAGTCATCTTAAAATATAATTAGTTACCATGTGGTTGCTACAAATCTGGAAACATCTTCAGTGTTGGCCTATAGGCAGTAAAAACCAATCTCTGGGATGAATAGGTTCCTCTATTTCTGGCAAACACACCCCGTGGATCTTGTAAGCACTCCAACAGTATGCATAACCTCTGTAATTTCTTGTCTGGAAAGAGATGAAGTACCTCGGATTGCTTCTTGGAAAATCTCTTCAGTGTTTATCCTTTTTGATGTCCCTAAAACATAATTGGGTTTTTAAATGATATGATAATCTTCCATCGAGCTATCTTAAAATAACACAAATTTTTATATCGTCACTACAATTCCTGGAAATACCTCCATTTTTTCTTGTAAATACCAATCCGGCAAACGTCTCCTGCAGATCTCACAAGCCCTCCAATGGACCTCTGAAATTTCTTTCTTTGAAAGAGATGAAGTGTCTCAGCGAAAATTTGGTGTTTAATTCTTTTCAATGTACCTAAAACAGAGTTGATAGAGGAAGAAGTTTTTTACAAGTCCTCGTGATCCTTTGCATATGGTTTATACAATGTTCATCTTCATTTCTTTCCAGAAGTATCTATGTCATATATTCAAAGAATTCTAGATTACTGGGGGTGAATTAGAATGATCAAAGACAGACTTCTGCTGGTATTTGAATTACCACAAAGGCCTGTTTCTTTTCACACTTTTTTAACGTTGCAGATGCAAACTCTAGGTCCATGTCCCCTTGAATCTTATCTGCAAACTATTCTAATGTTGTTTTCAGACCTGAAATTCCAAGCATGGAAAATATCTACATCCAAATGTTTCCGAGTTCCTTTGACACAATTCTCTAAAGGATCTCTGCTTCAAGATGTGTACTGATAAATCCCCTGCGTTATATGTTACTCTATTTGCCAGTTTTGGAAACTGTGTACTACTGGGATAATATCTTGTGAAATTTGAACAGGTTTAACAATGCCAGTTAACAGTACAGCACACTGAGTTTTGAGTCAGCTTCTTCAATGCATATAGTAGTCTCATTTTCATCTTTTTGTTCTATTTCCATATCCACTGGGCTTGATTGGACAAAAGCTTGTCTAAGCATGATTTCAACCTTCGTTTTGCTAGCTTCCTCTTATCAGATTGCATAAAGCATGCATTACCCCTAATCTGGGAGTATTTACAATGAGCAAGGACAACACTAAAATCCAAATCCTTTGGCAAATATGCCAGATTGGGGGTTCTTTATTCTGCCAAAGTCCCCCAAGATTTGCATTTGGCCCCAACCACTGCAATCGCAAGCACATCCACAAGCAGCAAGTGCCCAATGACGATCAAACATTTCACCGGGGAGTCTTAATGCAGGTGGAGGCAATAACAGTGCTCTGCTTTCACTGACCAAACCATCCCCGCTTGATATAATTTTCTTTGATGGTTCAACATATTAATTCAAAACTGTGTCTCGTGTCTGCATCTGAACCCACATACTGTATACCTTTGTATTTTATTAATGAAATAGTATTTCTTGATCACTAGAGTAAAATATTCAACACTTCGGCGCATTAAAAGGTCTGAAAGAGATTGTCTCGTTTAAAACGACTTAAGAAAATATTCAACATTCTATATTAAATACTATCACCTTCATCATGACACCTTACATGTGAATGGGGATAAATGAAGTATTTAATTTGAAAACCATCCAGCATATGTAAAATATTGACCTAGTGCAATGCCTAGCGGGCATAGGAGGCAGCCAACTGGTATTAAAGAAATGGTCATATTGCGAAGAGACCTTGTGCAAACCAGCAGGGGTTGGTGAGAGAGGGGGAGCTTACTGAATAAAGTGAGGGAAGAAGACCATTGTGGGAGAAACCTCTTGGTTGGAAGTGTTTGATTGGTTGACAATGTGGAGAACGAAAGCCCGTGATACATTCTTATGATTTCATCCATTGAGAGAGATTGCCTCATTTGTTTCAAATGCAGCAAATTTGAAGGTGATGGGCGAGTTAACTCTACCATCCTTCACCAATATGTTCATATCATACACTTGCCAATTTTTGAATGCAAGCCTTAGGAGCCTATGGTTCTTTCCAATGACAATTTCTTACAAGTATGCACGTTGTGAGAAGAAATTGGTTAATGTCATCGATAAATAAGGCCCATGATACGTTACTATGGTTTCATCCATTGAGAGAGATATTGCCACTTTTGTTTTGAATGCAGCAAATTTAGAAGTGATGTACAAATCAACTCTATCACCCTCCAACAATATGTTCATAGCACGTGCTTGCAAATATCTAAACGTAGGCCATAGGAGCCTATTATTATTTTCATGGCAATTTCTTACTAGTATGCATGTTGTGAGAAGAACTTCGTTATGGTCATTGATAGAGAAAGCCCATGATGCGTTGTCATGATTTCATCCATTGACAGAGATTGCTTGCCTTTATTGTTTCAAATGCAACGAATTCAAAGTTGATGGACTAATTAACTCTGCTATCCTCCAATTTCTTCATAGCATATTAGCCAATTTTCTAATGTGAAGCGGTTCCACATTTCAGCCTTTTCAGAGCCTATTTTTCTTTCCATTGCAATTTCGGACTAGTATGCATGTTGTGAGAAAACTTGGTTATTGTTGTTTATGCTTCAGATATTTTTGCTACAATTTTGAGAGCGTTTTTAGCTTTTTGATTCGACAAGGCTATAACGTGCTGTTCATGTACTGTAGTTGTGCCGATGATTATGAAGGCCATGATTTCGTAAAGGGTCCGCATGCACTTATTGAGTGCACCACATCTCTGGTAGCGACCAGCAAAATGTTGTATTTGGTGTAGCAGAGCCACTTTCTCCCCACGGGCCTTTGATCTGAGTTAGTGTGTTGGGCATTAGAAATATTAGCTATATAACGTGCAACCCTAATATCATTTCCGTGCCCCAGCATGGATTGCTTTGATTTAGCTAATCATATTTTTAGGTTGCACACAATATAATAGTTATAAAACATATTAATGAGCTTGAGCTTGAGGTGATTGATTTTTGTGTGAATCTGTTATCATATGCAAGGTGATTGTTTTTTGTGTGAAACTGTTAGCAGTTGCAAGTAAATGGTGGCAAATAAAGGGTGTTATTATTTTTTGTGTTTCAGTTGCAAATAAATGGTGTGATTGTATTTTGTGTCAATCTGTTAGCAGATGCAAATAAATGGTGTGATTGTATTTTGTTCAAAATGGTTAGCTGATGCAAATAAATGGTTTCGTAGCTAGACATGAAAGAACAATTGCTCTAAAGTGGCAAGATTGAGGTTACAAACAATTAATATTAGAGCGAGCATGGATAAGTTTACCATCATTTTCTAAGTAATAATAATAATAATCTATTTTTAAGGTCACGGCCAAGCCAGCACACCAAATTGGTGTATGAGACCCCCTTGTTTGTGGCACAAGGGACCCCCTCTGCCCAGTGATTTGATTGGTAAAGTCTCCGAATACATACCCTACCTCACTCTGGATTTGACCCTGTGACCTCTTAAGAGGAAACACATGTTCTTAACCATTAGGCCCACTCAGGCTATGTGGTTGACAACCCAAGGAAAATTCCAACAATTAATAATTGAGTGACGTTGGATCTGTTGTGTTGAGGATAAAACTTGATACATGTAGCTTTGAGGGTTCTTTTGATTGGATGTGTATTGTAAATAGATGGGGCAATATTTTTTTTAACCGAGAGCGGAGGTCTGGGATCTATAACGGGTAACGAGCGGTGGATTTAAAAACGCATAAGCTTTGAATGTTAAATGGTATTTCCCTTTTTGGGGGGAGTTGGGGATTTGTATTCCTGAATGGAAGGAATGGTCCAGGATAACCCCTAATTTCTCCAGGGCATAAGGCTTGAGGTTACAAACAATTAATATTAGAGCAAGCATGGATACATTGTTTACCATCATTTTCCAAGTATATGAGGTAGACAACCTAAGGAAAATTCCAACAATTAATAATTTAGTGACTTTGGATCTGTTATGTTGAGGATAAAACTTGATACATGAAGCTCTGAGAATTCTTTTGATTGGATGTGTATTGTACATAAACGGGGAAATATTTTTAAGGTTTTTTCTAGGTAAAATATCCTAGGCGAAACTGCGAAGACACTAGTTTTGATTCCAAGGATGGCTCTGATTTTTCTAGGGCACAAGGCCAAGTCAACAACTCATGAATAGATCTTATATAGCTAATCTTGGCTCACTAAGAGCAAACATGTCACAAAGTGAGATTTAACCCACCCTCTAGCTTGTAAGCAAGAATGAGACTCGTTGTTACCTTGCAAGTGCCATACAAATATTTACAAACCATAGCTTGCTCGCATGTACATACCCTACCCCCTATGGAATTGAACATGTCACCTTGAAGGAGAAAATGTATATGTTCTTAATCATTAGGCCCGTATGGACAAGAGACTACTTTGTATACCATGTGTCATAATAGAAAGGTGATATTTGGAGCTAGTTGTACAACTTTGCCATTGAAATTAATTGCACATGTTAACAATTGTACACTATTTGACAATGCCACCTTGAAGGAGAAAAACATATATGTTCTTAATCATTAGACCCACTTAGGTTGTATGGACAAGGGATTACTTTGTATACCATGTGTCATAATAAAAAGGTGATATTTGTAGCTACTTGTACAATTTTGCCATTGAAATTAATTGCACATGTTGTTGACAATTGTACACTTTGCCAACATTTTACACGTGTAACCTAATTGTGTTATGAGCAAGTTTTATCCTCGTGAAGTTCCATTGTTCACCATCATCTTTTAAGCAACATTTTTGACGGGTCATACCTGATTCAATTGGTTTGATGTTATGTGCTTGTCATCAACGTTGTCTTGTGCTTTCTCATTGTTATGAGAGGTAGGTCCAAGGTTTTTGACATTACTAATTGCCAAAGTTGTTATACTATTTCACTTCCATTTGAAAATACAAGATATTACAAAATATTTGTCTAACAATATTTATGGATGGAAAATGAATATTCATATTCAAAGAAAATCATGACAAAAATCAGGAATATCCACTATTAACACCACTTGAGAATAAAAAAGTTTCTAACAACCCTCACTTAGGGGAAAATCAAGAATATTCACTATAAACACCATTTGAGAATATTTTATTTTCTAACAAACCTCACTTAGGTTTGGAACATGGGTAGGAATTTTCAAAAATTAAGTAATTTGCACCTCTTTCTATATAAACAAGGGAGTATTTGAATAAGCTCTAAAGTCTATGATATTATTAGTAATTTGCAGCTCTTTCTATGTAGACTTGGAGTAATTGGATAAGGTCCATGGTCTTTGACATTATTAGTCACAAAGTTATTTTGCATTTGTTTTTGGCTATTTGCAATCTCCAATTCCACATATGAAAATGTCAAAATATTATAAAACATTACTAATTACCAAAGTTGTCTAGTTATTAATTTTTTTCTATTTGTATTTTCCAATTTTATTTCAAAATTTCAACATATTATAAACTATATGCTCATTAATAATGATGAAACACTTGAAGGTCATGGATGGAGAATGAAAATACATGGTAACTAAAGCCACCATAAAACATTACTAATTACCAAAATTGTCTAGTTATTAATTTTTTTCTATTTGTATTTTCCAATTCTATTTCAAAATTTCAACATATTATAAACTATATGCTCATTAATAATGATGAAACACTTGAAGGTCATGGATGGAGAATGAAAATACATGGTAACTAAAGCCACCATAAAAAATCAAGATTGCCACTTTTAATGTAAGTTGAAAATCTTAAAGGGTTGTTGCAAGCCTTTGTTAGTAGTTGAGTAATTTTCAACCTTGATTAGTTCAGTAATTTGCACCCATGTTTCTCTAAAACTAAGTTAAAATAAAAAAACTCTTAATGATATACATTTTCAAAATATATCAAATATGATATAGTATTATTCAAAAACTTGGGGTCACATTATCTTATTGTCATATCTCACTTTTGAGCTCTTCTTTCATCCACTTTCCTTTGCTATTTTTGTCACTTTTTTTGTACATTCCTTGGAATTTGTATATTTTCATTTGCCTATTATGTTTGCTTATTTAAGTGGAAGAGGCATGTTGGTCACATTTTAATTTATTATTTCTATTTTTTTTATACTTAATTCCTAGAAACAAATATAGGATACATGACCTTTGCCACCCCTTTTAAAATTTGTATTGATGTCACCTTTGTCATTGTTAATAAAACACTATGCAAATCATGATATCGGTGGAAATGATTTACTATGCATTTTTATACTATTATTAGTATGATTAGGCTTATGCATATATTTTTGTTTGTGTTTTGTCATTATTTTTTCATTTTCCTTTTGATTTTGAATTTAAACATAATTCCATTTTATTATATTAGATGCATGTGGAAGTGGTTTAACTGTACATTTTTTAACCATTGTGAGTATGTTTGGGGCTTTTACTATGCATTTATATTTTTATTATGATCGTGGCTTTTTTTCCACTTTTCCTTTTGAATATTCAGCTCAAACTTAATTTCAATTTTCCTTTTGAATATTAAACTCAAACTTAATTTCAATTTTATCAGATACTTTGCCCATGGTCTAGGAGTTCTACACCATTGGTATGTATACATGAAGCTTACTTTTAACTTTCCTAGTCTAAAGCAAGCAAATGGGATAAACCCATTAGTCCATCTTCTTGCACCATGAGAAAAGGAAAGTTCCTATCCATTTATCTTATGACATGCAAGGTAATGGAAATTTGTCTAGGTTAAGGGAAGCACTGTGCCTTATATTTACAAACTCGATGTGGTAAAGGGATCCTCAACACTTAAAGAGTCATCTTGTACCTGCAATTATAAAATGATGTGTTGGAGTTGCATGGAAGGCATTGTGCTTGGCTTTGGCCCATAGTTATACACTATCATATGGGGCTAACCAAGGAAGGAAGGCCTCCAATAGAGGCTTGAGATAACCATATGACATATTCAACCAACGGGGTGATCATTTGTTGGATAGACAAAATTACTTAATCATCACACTGCCATAATTGATAAGATGGCATGCATACACTAATTTATAAACAATTGCTCCCATTAACACTTTAGATCTCTAACATGCCCCCTCTAAGAGTATTTGGCATCTAAAAGTATCCTCTAACACTATAATTTCTTAGAAAGGTTATCATAAGAAACCCCTAAGATATAAATAAGAGGACTCAAAATTAACCACATTAGGTTCATTAGCAAATAAGCACGACACAAATTGTTGGCAAGAAAGTGTAAAAGAGGACTAGACATTATGGTAGCTACGGAGGGTATTTACCTCCACATGTAACCCTGACAAGAATAGAATATTCCGGGAAGCAAGAAGAAACCCTAAAGCATTAAACATAACCCTAGAAGACAAGTCGACTCAAGGAAATATTAAATATTAAATATTTAGCCTCCAGAATGAGAAGTCGGCCTAGATAGCTCAGGAAAAACAATATAAATACAAGTAGCCAGACCTCATTTGGTACATAGCTTGAAATTGCAGCAATGAAGAAGTGCGCACTGCAGAAACTGGGCAAGTGCACAAGTATGGGGGAGTAGCTGCAGCTATTGCAATTTGTATTCTCGGTTTAGGCTCAGACTTTCTATTGGTTATGGTTGGACTTTCTATTCAGTGTTGGTTATCTTTGCTTGGTGCATTAACCTTGGTTGGCTATTGGTTTGCTTCCGGAATCATTCTCTGTCAAGGTTAAGGTGCTTGCGGGTGGCTTCGGCCTATGGTTGGGTGAGAATATTGCTATATTGTATGTGGTTAAACGAGCACATCCATTATTTTCTAACAGGTTATGGGTCCACACTATCTTTGGACAGTCTAACCGCGGGAAGATAGATTGGGAGGATTTGCTCAGTTACAGTAGTAGTTGCAGCTAGGTTTTGCTGCAGCTACAAAACCGTAACCCTCTTGTTGAGGTACCTTAAGTGAAGAGATTGATCTAATTTATGGATAGCCTAGTGCACCTTAGCTTAGCGCATCTCTTGGTACTCTAGGCAAGCTAAGATGTCAAGTTTGAGTTTTTGGTCAAAGTCAAGGGTTGACCAAGTCAAAGCAATTATGACTTACTCTATGAAGTCAAAAAACAAGTTAGAAGGGGCTTCTAACTTCAGAGCGTGGAAGACAATGATTGACCTCATCCTTGCCAAGAATAAAGTGTTGGATATCGTGAAAGGAAAGATTGTGGAACCACAGTTTGAAGAAGGAAAGAAGAAAGAACCTCAGAACGTTGCAGTTATTGAGAAGTTCAAAGATAATGACATTTATTCCATGAGTATCATAGATGACTCCATAAAAGACCACTTGATACCCTACATTTCCCATCTTGACTCATCTAAGAAGATGTACGATGCCCTAACAAACTTCTTCTTAGTCAGAAACATTGGACAAGTAATGAGTCTGAAAAATGAGCTTCGTGACATGAAAATGAATGACGATGACATCATAACATCATATCTTGTTATAATCTCTCAGTTAAGAGATCAACTACAAGCTATTGAAGAAATCATTTTAGAGAAGGCACTGGTAAACATAGTACTCAATGGCCTTCCCAAGACATGGGATGCATTTTCCGCAAGCATGAATGCAAGAGAGGCGTATCCCACATTTGAAGAACTTTGGACTTTGCTGTGCACAAGAAGAATCAAGGATTAGTGCAAAAGAGAAACCCCAAAAAAAATACGATGATCAAGACTTCACAACAAGGTTCAAGAATTTCAGGAATAAAAAGAAGTTTGGCTCAAGGAAGAAACCAAATCAAGAGAAAGATATATCGAAAATACAATGCTTCAACTATTGAAAATATGGTCACTACAAGAATCATTGTCCTGAGTTAAAGAAAAGGAAGGAAACACACGAAGTATCAATTGCCGAAGAAACGGAACCCTCAAAGAAGGCCAAGCAGGCTAAAACAAACTTCTTCTTCTAAGACAAGGTAACAATATTCTTCATAATTCTTGTACATACTATGTTTACATGGTTTCTGTACATATCTTGCATATCTATTTCTTAGAAGACAAGATGTTCAAAGAGAAACACTACCTATGGAAGAATAAAATGATAAGGATTGTTATTACGATGACTACAAGTCAAGCAATACACATGAAAAAGATGAAATATGTTGACAATCCTTGGTAACAATTCCTGTGGAAGCTATTAACATAAGTAACATCTGCAAGATAAGCCAAAATCATAATCAAACTTGAAGAAACCTGGTAAAAATAAAAAACATAAAGAACTCAACAATCAAGAGGAAATTAGAAAAATACTTGTGACACTTTGCAGAAGGCAATAAGGATGCAGACAAAAGCGTGGACTCTCTTAGATGGAGGGAGCTGATTACAGAATTCCAAGAGAAGAGCATGCATTCATACATGAAGCAAGGATTATCAGGGAGCTAATCCTAAATAATATGATCCACTGAGGATTATGAAGTATCTATCCATGTTCCCATTGATGGTAGTAGCCATGAAAAGTAGCACATGTTCAGTTTGACTTTAGAAGAAGTCTTCTTTGAAAAGAAGCCTTAAAATATCCCTGGTTGTCCATCCACATCCATGATCCTATGATGAAAGAAATAAGTTGGAATCTTCAGGGCATGGAATCTATAGAAAACTCCATGGACCCAAGAGCTAAAGAGAAACATGAAGATTCCAAGAGAGAAAGAAAAACCAGAACAACCAGTCATTATATCGAGAATCACTAGACTACCAGCTTGGTTTGAACCCATTAGAAGCAATCAAGCAAAAGAAATGAAAGCTGTGATGAAGAACAATGTATGACAAACTTGTGAATGGAAGCATTGCGAGATTTAGAAGTAGATGTTCTCCCAGATGGAGGGAGAAGACTATGATAGTTTGTTCCAATAACTTCTACCCGAGCCATTATATCTTCTGCTATATCCATGAGTTGGACTTTACATCAGATGAATGTAAGGACTGTTCTCCTAATTGAACAAAGAAGCGTATGTAGAACAACCTCAAGGTTTTGAGGTATACCAAAAAGAGACCCTTGTATGCAGATAGAAGAAAATCCTGTATGGATTCAAACAACTTGGTGCAGAGCCTCTCATGCACAACAAAAGCGTGGTGAAAAATTTCTATAACAAATATATTGTATCAGAATGGTTACTCAAAAGTCCAGGATGATGGATTGCTAATCCATGACAAACTCTCATGATGACAGAAGAAGTGCCACTTGGATATGTTCCAGTTTGAGCCTTGCCATGATGTTATGAGCTCGCAGGAAACAAAAGTGTTGAATCCAACCATGATATATTGTAATGATCAAAGCTATATGAAGCCTTCAGAGAAAACCAATGTTTCAGACAGATTGAAGTACATTGAGATCGAGCATTACATTCTCCGTGATGAAGTCCAGAAAAAGAGAAGTGGTTCTCCAATATATCTCCACAAATGAGTAGATAGAAGATATTTTGGTAAAGCCTCTGTCCAAGATGAAAAAGCTTGCGAGAACAAGCTGGAGCTCATGGAGAATACTTCCTTATTGAAAAAGGAAGAGATTACTCCTAGGTTGGGAGGGAGAACTGATGTGTTATTGATTTATGG
Source organism: Picea sitchensis (assembly GCA_010110895.2). Lineage (NCBI taxonomy): Eukaryota > Viridiplantae > Streptophyta > Pinopsida > Pinales > Pinaceae > Picea > Picea sitchensis. The sequence goes on along the minus strand of SNQJ01S0065333.1, from coordinate 24,911 downwards.
ACAATCATTTTTCAGTTTGAAAAATGGTCCAGGATGAGCAGTTCCTTTCCAATTCGAAAGTGGTTTGAGATTTTTGACGGACAAGAAATTTTTAGTTTGGAAAATGGTCCATATCGAACAGTCATTTTCGTAATGAAAATGGTTTGATAGATTGCTGATGTACCATAGACAATGATTCCCCTTGTGGCTAGTGTGGGGGAATGGTCTAGGAAAATCTTTCTTCTTAGCAATCACTCTCAGTAGTGGTCAAGTAGAATGTTTCGCCTCGTCGGGAAGTCATTCTTTCGAAGTTCACAATTGTGAGCAGTTTCGAAGAATGGTCCGTTTTGGAGGTTGGTCCAGGACAATCATTTCCTTAGGAAATGGTCCGGACAATCATTCCCTAGGGCAGACTCATTCTCTCCAGGTTGCACTTTGTTTAGTGCCAAATGAATGACCCAGTTAGGTGAATGGTCCAGGTTCAACAATCAGGGACAAGCATTCCCTAGGGTAGACTCATTCTCTCTAGGTTGCACTTTTTTTAGTGCCGGAGGAATGGCCCAGTTAGGTGAATGGTCCAGACTCAGAAATCAAGAAAATTATTCTTCTATGCTTGAGAAGAATAGTCCAGATAGCTCATAGCTAATGTTTTTACTATATGAGGGAAGATGCTCTTCCAGATCTCACAGATGTGAGTGGAAGAATGGCCCAGATGACTCAGTTTATACCATGATATTGTTTTCTGTGCAGGTTGATATCAGATGATATGATTGCTATGGACACTGTATGTCTCTGGACAGTAGACGTATGCTACTGAGGTGGATGTGTTCCACTGGTTGTGACTATGTGTCATTGATTAAGTAGTTGTGTGCTACTTGGTTTGGTAGTGTACCATTGGATTGTAGTTGTGTACTACTATGGATAGGCTCAGTTGTGTTATATTGAATGAAATTGTTCTAATTGCCATGTAAACTATCAATAGTGCTGAAAATGATGGATAATCACTGTGCTTGTGGACAGACTTTCTCCAGGCAGAGAATGGTCCAGATAGAACAAATTGCTGGTAGACAGGTATTCTCTTTGTGGAGAATGGTCTAGGTTGACAGTTTGTTGACATGTCATGGACTAGTATTTTCCTAAGGCATAGATTGTGGCCCGATTAGGAAAGTCGTTAAGGACTGATATTTTCTAAGGCATATAGGTTGAGACGGATCTCTATGGTACATATGACTTGATTATAAAATAGTCATAGATTGACATTCCTATAGGAATGGTCTCTGTAGTTGATGGTGTAGCTTTTAACATCTATTGGGACAATCATTCTTCTAGGACGTATGTCCGGATCAAAATAATGGTATCTCTGTGTGGAGTGAGTGACTTATTCAACATCATGCCTGATTACTCAGATGGAGCATGGCTTCGAGAGATGAATGCAGTTGATGCTATCAGATGATAGTGTTAATGGTGCTCGTGATCTAATCATGAGATAGCCTGTATGACTATGATGATGCTACCGATTGAATGGTATGTTTGTGCTCAAGACCATTGCCTTCAATACCTCCCTAGCTAGGAGGGAGTGTTGATATTATGGTAGCTACGGGAGGTATTTACCTCCACGTTTAACCCTGACAAGAATAGAATATTCCGGGAAGCAAGAAGAAACCCTAAAGCATTAAACATAACCCTAGAAGACAAGTCGACTCAAGGAAATATTTAATATTAAGTGTTTAGCCTCCAGAATGAGAAGTCAGCCCAGACAGCTTAGGAAAAACAGTATAAATACAAGTAGCCAGACCTCATTTGGTACACAGCTTGAAATTGCAGCAGTGAAGAAGTGCGCACTGCAGAAACTGGGCAAGTGCGCAAGTATGGGGAGTAGCTGTAGCTGCAACTACTGCAATTTGTATTCTCGGTTTATGCTCAAACTTTCTATTGGTTATGGTTGGACTTTCTGATCAATCTTGATGCATTAGCCTTGGTTGGCTACTGGTTTGCTTCCGTAATCATTCTCTATCAAGGTTAAGGTGCTCGGGGGTGGCTTTGGCCTATGGTTGGGTGACAATATTTCTATATTGTCTATGGTTAAATGAGCACATCCATTATTTTCTAACAATCTTATCTCTGCAGTTATAAAATGATGTGTTGGAGTTGCATGGAAGGCATTGTGCTTGGCTTTGGCCCATAGTTATGCACTATCATAAGGGGCTAACCAAGGAAGGAAGGCCTCCACCAAAGGCTTGAGATAGCCATATAACATACTCAACCAACAAGGTGATCATTTGTCAACTAGACTAAAAATTACTTAATCATGACACTGCCATAATTGATAAGAAGGCATGCATACACTAATTTATAAACAATTGCTCCCATTAACATTTTAGATCTCTAACATGCCCCCTCTAAGAGTATTTGGCATCTAAAAGTATCCTCTAACACTATAATTTCTTAGAAAGGTTATCATAAGAAACCCCTAAGATATAAATAAGCGTGACACAAATTGTTGGCAAGAAAGTATAAAAGAGGACTAGACATGCCTAATTGTTGACAATAAAAGAAAACTTCAAAGCACAAGCCTAATTATTGATAAGAAAGGAAAAAAAAGGCTTCCACAAACTTAATTGTTGACAAGGAAATAAAAAAGAAGACTTCAAACAATCAAATGAACGAAAGTCGTGATCTTATTTAGGCTCAAAGCTTGATCTAAAGTGGTAGTTTTGGATTTTCTTGTGTGATCTTCTCACCCACTTCCTTATCAAGGGATTGCTTATCCTCTTGTCTGTCAAATTCATAGTTCATTATCAAACTTTTACAACTTAAATTTATGGTATTCACGTTTTCAATTTTCTTAACTAACTTCCATACCCCTTTAGAAATTTTGTTTTGATGTAACAAACCTTTGCTACTTGAATTTTTTTTTGACTATGGGCTTTAAATCTAGTAAAGGATGTAGAGGGAGCATTGTCTCCTTTAAATTGTGGCTAGTTAAATTCTTTTATTTAATCATTTCATAACTTAGGAAATCTCATATCTATATGTAGACGAATTTTCCCACAATGTATCTTTGTACGTTTATCCAAGTAAGTTGCACGTCACTTTTAAGGTCAAGACTTGAGTGAAAATTAAATGGATTTGATTACTTTCCATCACCATTTACTATTGTTCTTGGAATAATATCTTTTTCAATTTGAACTATGGCTTTTCATCATTTATATCTTCATTTACTGGTCATTCAAGGTCAAAAGTTCTACGTTAAGCACTACTACATCATACCTTGTTAAATAATTTTGATACACGTTTGGTTACCTTTCGATTGGATGCAATTTGAAAATTATGCTTTATAGATACAAAAGTTTGAAAGTAGCTGGGGTTTGATATGAGATATTTATGATATGCTCTATTTTTAGTTGAAATGAGATATTTAAGACCTACATTTTCTCTTTCTATCAAAGGGTCATTCAGAGTTGCATTCTCTTTCTATCAACGATCCATTCAAAGCATCTTAAAGATGGCATGTGAAGTTCTCATAGGGTTAGGATATGGCATAAGCATTGTGGTATGGTGTCCAATCTTTGTTTAACTCCTCTTTTTGTATTGTATTAACTTTCATCATAGGGCATTAGGAGAACCCAATATGGTAGATTTGTCAATTGAAATGCTATTTTCATTTTGGCAATG